>OY856186.1:391230779-391392565 GCA_963693315.1 Diogma glabrata
TTTAGCGTCCTATTTCATGTAGACTTATAATCATTTATCAATCCAGAAATTTTGCTGTTCTGAAGAGGGTCGTATTGCAATTTGCAAAATATATTTTATCGATTGTCTGCAATACTCTACTACATTAGTAGGTTAACGTATACTGTGGGATGAGAACCAAAAAACCCCTATATTTCACGCATATATAATTGGTCTAGACTTAAATTGCAATAATTGTTTTAATCTTTTGTAATTGTTGTTGTAATTTGATTATTAATTTAAATTGAACATTAAATAAGAGCTAGCTTTGGTAATGATATGATTTTTGATTTTTTTGACCTGGAAAATGTTGTACTTGAGCTAGATGATTGACCCAGAGACAGTAGACATTAAATCAAGTATTAAATTGAGCATTAAATAAGAGCTAGCTTTGGTAATGATGTGATTTTTGATTTTTTGACCTGGAAAATGTTGAACTTGAGCTAGATAATTGACCTAGAGACATTAGACATTAAATCAAGTATTAAATTGAGCATTAAATAAGAGCTAGCTTTGGTAATGATGTGATTTTTGATTTTTTTGACCTGGAAAATGTTGAACTTGAGCTAGATGATTGACCCAGAGACATTAGACATTAAATCAAGTATTAAATTGAGCATTAAATAAGAGCTAGCTTTGGTTTTGATATGATTTTTGATTTTTTTGACCTGGAAAATGTTGTACTTGAGCTAGATGATTGACCCAGACAGTAGACATTAAATCAAGTGGTTGTTAATCAATTAAATTACTCAACTTGACATTGAAAATATTTAAACTGCTGAAGAAGAGTGAACATATTTATAAGCGCCTTTATTAAAATTATTATGCAAATATATCTTATAAGAAACATTGGAATTACACAGAAGTTACAAGAAAAGAAACAAACTATAAACGTGTTTTTTTTTTAAATTTTATTTCAGGTTTTTTTCATATATTTTATTTCTTTTACAAACTTTTAAAACTTTTAAACTATATCGTTTTTATCTATAGCAACTTGACACTGAAAATATTTAGAATGCTGAAAGTCTACATAGTTTTAAACCAGTAGTAGTAGTACAGACAGTAGACAGAAAATCAAGCGGCTGTTAACTATGACAACAAAAGAATAAGTTAATTCTCATTGGATTATGATATTTTGAATTATTGTATGTTACTATGACAACAAAACATAACAAACAGTTTCATTGGATAATGAAATTCTGAATTATTGTATAACTATACAACAAAATAACAACTATTTCAATTGGCTAATGAAATTTTGAAAAGGCCGCTCTGATAAAAAATTTTATTCCTGCAAATTTAAATGTTTCGTTTCGTTTATCTCAAATTTTTATCTTTTTGTTTAACAAAAATTATATTTTATGCTTAATTTTGGTTTAACACACAATTTGCAAAATAATTTTTATTGGTTTATTTGATTGGTAATTTGTTTTAAGGGTTAATTAGTTTATTTTAATACATTTCAAAACACTCCTCTATTAGGAAATTGGTTTTATTACTTAAATTAGACATATAAGAAAATTCGAAAACTTAAATTTACAGATAATTTATGCATATGTACAATGAAAAGTTACTTGAACAAAATTTATTCATTTTAAACTTAAAATACCATTAATTTTCGTCAAAACTGATCTTGATTTAATTTCAAAAAATGTACGAGTTATTTATTTTTTTATTTATTTTATTTCTGTTTAATATACATTTTATTTATAATGTATTTAAATTAAAAGAGATTCTTATTTATTTATTTGTGAATTTCTTTTATTTCTGTGTTCAAAGACTCATTGTAAGTTTTTGTCGCTTTTTCTATTTAATGTTAAACCCTGCATAATTGGTGTTTTAAGTATCTTCTATTTCTGTATTCCTTAATTTTTTAAGGTTTCTTTGAACGAATTTCTTCTTAAAATTCGTTTAAGTTGTAAAATTTCTTCGTTTCAATATCTTTGATAACACATAATTTGTAATTTAAGTTTGTAAACAAAAAGAAAATGTTAAATCTTTAAATGAAAGTATATAGTTTGTATTTGTTTCTAGAGGAAATGAATAAAACAAAAAACAGAGTTTTTTATTTGAATCAAATATTTTGATTTCGATTATTTCAAATAAATTTATTTTGAATTTTATCTTTTACTTAAATTAACGTACATGCATTTGTAGTTTTTTTTTAATATATCAAAATATTATATGAATTTAGTTTTGATATTGATATTTTTAGTTTAATCTAATTTTTTATTTCGTTTATCTCAAATAAATTTATTTTGAGTTTTTTCTTTTGTATATCAAAATAAACTACATATGTAAGAAAAGAAATAAAAAATATTTCTTGCAGAATTTTCATTGATTTATTTGATTGGAAATTTGTAAACAAAAAAAGATATCTGTTTTAATGATTTTCGTTAAAAACTGATCTAGAAATTTTGTTAAAAAAAAACTATATTATCAAAATGTACTTAAAACTATTCTAAATTATAACTATTAAAACTGTAATATCTTGTTTCCTTATTACTACATAAATAAGATTGTTATATTTTTATTTCGTTTATTTAAAATAAACTTATTTTGAGTTTTTTTTAACAGAAAAAACAATTATATTTTATGTAAAGTTTTTATAGAAACATTGAATCCTTTTTCAAGTTTTGTCAAAGACTTATTGTAAGTTTTTGTCGCTTTTTTATTTAATGTTAAATCCTGCATAATTGGTGTTTTAAGTATCTTTTATTTCTGTGTTCCTTAATTTTTTAAGGTTACTTTTGAACGAATTTCTTCTTAAAATTCGTTTAAGTTGTAAAATTTCTTCGTTTCAATATCTTTGCTAACACATAATTTGCAATTTAAGAAAAAAAAAAATGCAAATATTTTGAAGAATTTTTAACTTTTGAACGAAATACAAAGTATTTCAAAAATTATTACAAAATCAAGGATTGAACCTTTTTTCCAAAATTCTATAATTATTACAAAAAATTTTTTATTTAATTTGTGCATATTAGATGTTTTAAATAACTTTAGTTTCTGTATACTATAATTTTTGTTGAAATTGATTTGTTTTATTCGTAATATGTAAACAAAAAATCTTTAAATGTTTAATTTTTCAAGAAATATTACTTTAAAAGCGTACAACAAAATATTGTGTTCAATTCATGTAAATAATTCTTCCTCTCCAATTAAAATGGTTCTTTATATTGCAATTAAAATAATATAATTAACACAGTTTACGTATGTAAATATAAAATTCAGAATATGAAAAGAAAACTGAATCAAATTGAAAAACTTACATTTTTTTGAATATTTCAGGCATGAAATAAATTTTTTTTAAATATTTCAATCGAAATAAATCACTTAGTTACTTTTTATTAATTTCACATTAACTTTTTTCACATGATTCTTTTAACTCAAGAAAATAGTAACAAACAAAAATTTCAGAAAGGTCTTTTTATATTTTCATTCAAATTACTTTCTCCTCAGATAAAAGCAATAACAAACGATAGTAAAATGAAAATTTACCCACATATAATTCAAGTTGAATTTAAAAGTAGAAATTTCATTTTACTATCGTTTGTTATTGCTTTATATGTTTCTTTGTATGCTTTATATGTTACATATAATTCAAGTTGAATTTAAAAGTAGAAATTTCATTTTACTAACGTTTGTTATTGCTTTTATCTGAGGAGAAAGTAATTTGTAAGTAATTTTTTGACCTTTCTGAAATTTTTGTTTGTTACTATTTTCTTGAGTTTAAAAGAATCATGTGAAAAAAGTTAATGTGAAATTAATAAAAAGTAACTAAGTGATTTATTTCGATTGAAATATTTAAAAAAAATTTATTTCATGCCTGAAATATTCAAAAAAATGTAAGTTTTTCAATTTGATTCAGTTTTCTTTTCATATTCTGAATTTTATATTTACATACGTAAACTGTGTTAATTATATTATTTTAATTGCAATATAAAGAACCATTTTAATTGGAGAGGAAGAATTATTTACATGAATTGAACACAATATTTTGTTGTACGCTTTTAAAGTAATATTTCTTGAAAAATTAAACATTTAAAGATTTTTTGTTTACATATTACGAATAAAACAAATCAATTTCAACAAAAATTATAGTATACAGAAACTAAAGTTATTAAAACATCTAATATGCACAAATTAAATAAAAAATTTTTTGTAATAATTATAGAATTTTGGAAAAAAAGGTTCAATCCTTGATTTTGTAATAATTTTTGAAATACTTTGTATTTCGTTCAAAAGTTAAAAATTCTTCAAAATATTTGCATTTTTTTTTTTCTTAAATTGCAAATTATGTGTTAGCAAAGATATTGAAACGAAGAAATTTTACAACTTAAACGAATTTTAAGAAGAAATTCGTTCAAAAGTAACCTTAAAAAATTAAGGAACACAGAAATAAAAGATACTTAAAACACCAATTATGCAGGATTTAACATTAAATAAAAAAGCGACAAAAACTTACAATAAGTCTTTGTATTTCGTTCTGATTTCGTAATATTTTCTCGAAAGGCTTATTGAATAGGTTTTTTGATTGTATCATCTTTTCACTAAATTATGATAATTTATGATCTGTTATAATTTTCCGGCAACGTATTAATGCTTCGTGTTAGTTTTTAAAAAAAATTCAAAACAGAGAAAAATTTGATTTGTTATAAACATATATATTTTTATTTTGTAATAATTTTTGGAATATTTCAAGAATTTTTTGCAATAATTCTAGGGACTAACAAAATTGTTCCAAATGAGCCTATTCAAATAATGTTCGATCTAAAGTCTAAACTAATCTATTGTACTTAATTTTCAAACGTTTTTAATATTTTGCATGAACAATTAGCTGCTAAGTTGTAAAGATAGATAGATTGCTGTGTTCATTTCTTTTTTCTTGGTCAACTGGTTTCAAAATCCCGAAATCACAAGCAAACAAATAACCCCAGCGGCAGATATATCCGCTAGAAAAAGGTAGATTTTGGGATCAGACAGTTTTGTGTAGAAGTAGAATCGGATCCATCGGATAGTTTAAATAAAACACGAATGACAAACAGAATTATCAAACAAATTTTATATTACAAATTAAATATACATATTAACCGAAACTACTTGATCTATGTAGATAATTTTGCAACAGTTTATGTTTATTTGGTTAAAATCATCACCACATAACATAATTTAAAATGAAAAATAAAATATCTTTCAATTTTTCATTCATAATTGTTTTATGAAAATAAGGTATATCAGATAAATACTTATTACATCGAAAAAATTTCCAAATTTGTAATAAAGAATATATTAACTTACCCTTCATAAGTTTTTATTCTTTTTATCTTTGTTCTTTGTATAAAAGAAAAACGAAAAAAAATCTGTTATGTGGATCTATGCTATGAACAATTGCATTTCATATTAATATTAATTCAAAATAGAGATTTTGTTTGTTTTTCTGATGTAAATCAATTTCATGAAATTGAGATTTTTGATAAACTCGTCTTCCAGCAAAAACTAATACAAACACGCACCTATAAAACAATAACAAACTTGACGCCATTTTTTGATATTACTATTTGTGGATAATTTGTTTTTGTGATTATCAGGTGAATTTTATAAATTAAACATAAATTGTGCGTAAAGTGAATAAATATTTTGTGTTTACACAATTATTTTAATATAACAGTTATGAGGTCTTAACTATGATTATTTTTGTTATGACAATTTTTTTAAGAGGAATATCTTAATTGCGATTCTGTGAACGTAGTCATAAAAAACCTCATAATAATTCTACAAATATTTTTGGAGAACTTTCAAACGGCTATTTTTGTAAACAAAGTTATTATAAAATGTCATATTTTCTTCCTAAACAATTTAAATACAAATTAAAATACCAGATAAACTGTTATTAATAATTATGGCAATATTATATATAATAGTTTATTGTAAAAATCTAGTTTATGTTTTGGAAAATATTTTAAGATATTAATAATTTTCGTTTTTGAAAATTTTCAACCGCCATTTTATTGAATATCAATCTTGAAATGTATTTTATTTTATAATAATTTATATGGAATTAATATAAAATTATACCATATATTGATTAATTATATTTATTTTAGAATAAATTTGTTCAAAAAGAATGATTATGTTTTTGCTTAAAGTTTATATAAAATTTGCACAAATAAAACAACATGAGTCGTCAAACTTTGATATTGCAAATATAAAATCTTCAATCGCCATTTTATTTAAAATCATTATCAATATATGCTTTGTTTTAAAATTTTGATACAAAATAAAATATAGGTAATTATTATAAATTTTATAATAATTACATAAATAATTCATGATTAATATTTTATCCTTTATTAATATAATTTTCATACAAGAATCCAAGTAAAAAAATCTGAAACGTTAAATTATGATGCTTAAGATGACCATGTTTGATGGTCTTAAGTTAAGAGGTTTTTTTTTGACATCTCACAGTTGTGACTACATACAGAATCGCATTTAAGAGGTTTTAGTCTTAGCTAAGAGAAAAGTCTTTGCTATGACTATTTTTACATCTGTGAGGGTATGTCAGAATCAGCCTGTTAAGGCTTCTTCAAAAGTTAAAAATTCTTCAAAAATATTTGCATTTTTTTTTTTCTTAAATTGCAAATTATGTGTTAGCAAAGATATTGAAACGAAGAAATTTTACAACTTAAACGAATTTTAAGAAGAAATTCGTTCAAAAGTAACCTTAAAAAATTAAGGAACACAGAAATAAAAGATACTTAAAACACCAATTATGCAGGATTTAACATTGAATAAAAAAGCGACAAAAACTTACAATAAGTCTTTGACAAAACTTGAAAAAGGATTCAATGTTTCTATAAAACTTTACATAAAATATAATTGTTTTTCTGTTAAAAAAACTCAAAATAAGTTTATTTTAAATAAACGAAATAAAAATATAACAATCTTATTTATGTAGTAATAAGGAAACAAGATATTACAGTTTTAATAGTTATAATTTAGAATAGTTTTAAGTACATTTTGATAATATAGTTTTTTTTTAACAAAATTTCTAGACCAGTTTTTAACGAAAATCATTAAAACAGATATCTTTTTTTGTTTACAAATTTCCAATCAAATAAATCAATGAAAATTCTGCAAGAAATATTTTTTATTTCTTTTCTTACATATGTAGTTTATTTTGATATACAAAAGAAAAAACTCAAAATAAATTTATTTGAGATAAACGAAATAAAAAATTAGATTAAACTAAAAATATCAATATCAAAACTAAATTCATATAATATTTTGATATATTAAAAAAAAACTACAAATGCATGTACGTTAATTTAAGTAAAAGATAAAATTCAAAATAAATTTATTTGAAATAATCGAAATCAAAATATTTGATTCAAATAAAAAACTCTGTTTTTTGTTTTATTCATTTCCTCTAGAAACAAATACAAACTATATACTTTCATTTAAAGATTTAACATTTTCTTTTTGTTTACAAACTTAAATTACAAATTATGTGTTATCAAAGATATTGAAACGAAGAAATTTTACAACTTAAACGAATTTTAAGAAGAAATTCGTTCAAAGAAACCTTAAAAAATTAAGGAATACAGAAATAGAAGATACTTAAAACACCAATTATGCAGGGTTTAACATTAAATAGAAAAAGCGACAAAAACTTACAATGAGTCTTTGAACACAGAAATAAAAGAAATTCACAAATAAATAAATAAGAATCTCTTTTAATTTAAATACATTATAAATAAAATGTATATTAAACAGAAATAAAATAAATAAAAAAATAAATAACTCGTACATTTTTTGAAATTAAATCAAGATCAGTTTTGACGAAAATTAATGGTATTTTAAGTTTAAAATGAATAAATTTTGTTCAAGTAACTTTTCATTGTACATATGCATAAATTATCTGTAAATTTAAGTTTTCGAATTTTCTTATATGTCTAATTTAAGTAATAAAACCAATTTCCTAATAGAGGAGTGTTTTGAAATGTATTAAAATAAACTAATTAACCCTTAAAACAAATTACCAATCAAATAAACCAATAAAAATTATTTTGCAAATTGTGTGTTAAACCAAAATTAAGCATAAAATATAATTTTTGTTAAACAAAAAGATAAAAATTTGAGATAAACGAAACGAAACATTTAAATTTGCAGGAATAAAATTTTTTATCAGAGCGGCCTTTTCAAAATTTCATTAGCCAATTGAAATAGTTGTTATTTTGTTGTATAGTTATACAATAATTCAGAATTTCATTATCCAATGAAACTGTTTGTTATGTTTTGTTGTCATAGTAACATACAATAATTCAAAATATCATAATCCAATGAGAATTAACTTATTCTTTTGTTGTCATAGTTAACAGCCGCTTGATTTTCTGTCTACTGTCTGTACTACTACTACTGGTTTAAAACTATGTAGACTTTCAGCATTCTAAATATTTTCAGTGTCAAGTTGCTATAGATAAAAACGATATAGTTTAAAAGTTTTAAAAGTTTGTAAAAGAAATAAAATATATGAAAAAAACCTGAAATAAAATTTAAAAAAAAAACACGTTTATAGTTTGTTTCTTTTCTTGTAACTTCTGTGTAATTCCAATGTTTCTTATAAGATATATTTGCATAATAATTTTAATAAAGGCGCTTATAAATATGTTCACTCTTCTTCAGCAGTTTAAATATTTTCAATGTCAAGTTGAGTAATTTAATTGATTAACAACCACTTGATTTAATGTCTACTGTCTGGGTCAATCATCTAGCTCAAGTACAACATTTTCCAGGTCAAAAAAATCAAAAATCATATCAAAACCAAAGCTAGCTCTTATTTAATGCTCAATTTAATACTTGATTTAATGTCTAATGTCTCTGGGTCAATCATCTAGCTCAAGTTCAACATTTTCCAGGTCAAAAAAATCAAAAATCACATCATTACCAAAGCTAGCTCTTATTTAATGCTCAATTTAATACTTGATTTAATGTCTAATGTCTCTGGGTCAATTATCTAGCTCAAGTTCAACATTTTCCAGGTCAAAAACATCAAAAATCACATCATTACCAAAGCTAGCTCTTATTTAATGCTCAATTTAATACTTGATTTAATGTCTACTGTCTCTGGATCAATCATCTAGCTCAAGTACAACATTTTCCAGGTCAAAAAAATCAAAAATCATAGACGACGTTATCTCATGATTTTATATATGTATACTCTTATTTCAGCATTCTAAATATTTTCAGTGTCAAGTTATGCCAGTTATCTAGTTAACTACCACTTGATTTAATGTCTACTGTCTCTGGGTCAATCATCTAGCTCAAGTACAACATTTTCCAGGTCAAAAAAATGAAAAAATCATATCATTACCAAAGCTAACTCTTATTTAACGCTAATAATCAAATTACAACAACAATTACAAAAGATTAAAACAATTATTGCAATTTAAGTCTAGACCAATTATATATGCGTGAAATATAGGGGTTTTTTGGTTCTCATCCCACAGTATACGTTAACCTACTTACATTGATGCATACGCCGGCCGGTTAAAGAATACCACCATTTTTAGTGAATATTTTCGTTTAATGGGTTTTATCGCTGGTCATCGTCTTATTTCGACATTCCTTCCCACAACTTAAAACAAAAATTGGAAAAAATAATAATAAGACTAATTTCATTTGTAAATTCAGACTTATATATTATTATTAAAACAGTCAAATCACAACATATGTTAACATATTTGCATATATTTTATAGATCCCTTGCAATAACAATAATAGTTTTGAAAGTAATGGAGAAGCATATTTCACTCAATAAGTAAAACACTTTAAATCTGTAACTTTGATATTGTTCATAATCTTTTTCTTCGGTACTAAGGTTCCAATGCAAATTCTTGGTTCATCAATGTTTCGAAGTTCTGCTAATGCAAGCAGGTTTGTTTAATCATATATAAGCAATGCTTATATGTATCGTATTGGTGCTAATGCATAGAAATATGTACATATTTTATATAATTGCAAACCATAAGAACATATTTGTTGTAAATTAGAAATATGTATTTGCTAAAAAATAATTTAAAATAATTTTCATATAAATCTACATATTTGTTTGTCACATTATACATTAACTATTCATTTTAATGATAATTCCGAAAAGTGAAAAAAAAAAATTGATCAAAGATAACTAAGCGAATAATGTTTTATTATTATAAAATATGATTGATTTAGTAATTTCGTCTTTATTACCATACAGCATAAGGTTGATTTACCAATTTCGTCTTTATTTCCATACAGCATAAAGGTTAAAATATAACTTCAAACAGCGTGACGCGGTTTCTCGATTAACACCCCATCAAACTATTTAGAACGAGCGCAAAGAAGTATAACTTCAAAATATTAAAAGAAAGATAGGGAGTTAAATTATAATCATTTGTAAGAAATGAAACGAATATTTCTTACGGTGCGGTGCGTTGGGCGATTTTGCATGCGGGAAATGTTGTTTATTTGCGTGATCGTCACGCTATTATTTTAAAAATATTTTTTCGCGATTGTTACACTATTGCATTAAAAATAAATATTAAAAGGCAGCAGTAAGATTAATTGTATTAAAAAATGGGAAAAAATTTCTATATGCGTGTGATCGCCACGGTATCATATTAAAAATGTTTTTAAACAATTATTGTTTTGCTATTACATTAAAACTAAATGTCATAAGAGAGAGAGAGAGTGAGATAAATTATAATCATATGTAATAAAAAATTAAATTAATATTTCTTTCGACGCATTGGGCGATTTTATACGCTGAAAATTTTATATATTCACTTGACCGTCACGTTGTCGGCATATATATTAAAAAGAAATATTTAAAGAGAGTGAGATAAATTGTAATTATTTGCTATTTTCTTATTTCTTACTCTCGTTTTCTTGATTCATAATATTTCTTGGTTCATATAATAATTTGGAGATATGTATACAAAAAGTCCTTAGCCAGCTTTTTTTCTAAATTATTTGTTTATATTCAGCTTTGATTTCTATTTGGTTAGTTTACATTTTTTTTGTAAGAGATCTCTCCGGTTTAGATTCACTAGTTCCAGATTTCATTCACTTTTCATCAATAGTTTTTATGAAAGTTCACTGTAACAAATTTAGTAAGTGGCCATAGCCAGATCTAAAATTATCCTAACAAACATCACGTGTATAGTGCACGAGTCTATGCACATTTCGTACAACATTTTTTTTTACTAATTTTTAAGTTTTTTGAAATATTCTATAATACATTTTAAATTTAGTTGAAGTTTAACAATATTTGAGTACTAATGTCATACAAATTTTTACTTAATTTTACATTTTAAATTTAACATTTTTAAATTACATGATTGCATTACATGATTACATGATAACATGTGCAAAAAATGGGCATAGAACTTTAAACAAAATGCGTTTTGAGAATAAGTGGATGCAAATTTAAAACATATTATTATTGATTTATTGTTTTGTTTAACAATAATATTATGCAAATATTTGCATTTTATTGAATATAATAACTATTTCAGCATTAAAAATGAACCAAATATTGTTTACCCTGTAACTTTATACATGTCCATTTTTTCTAAAACTCACATGAAACATGTTTACGAAATAACCTTTATACATGTAGACGAAATGCGCATATACTTGTGTACGAAATATATAAATTTCAGTTGGTTAAAATTCACTAGAGTTCTACCCATTTTATATATTCATAGTTTACGAAATTTCCCATACACTTTAGGTATAACTTCTTGGCTTAAAGAGTATAATAATGGCGGTTTTGTTGTGATGGGTGGCGGCTTTGTTATGACACATGGGTTTGTATAAATTTATGATATTGCTATTAACGGTTTTATTTGATATTTTGTAATTTTTACGACATGTGCATGGTATGGTGCACATCATGTGCATGGCATGTCTTAAACAACAATTTAGCGCACGGACATATTGTTTCATGCACAATTAGTGCACATTTCATGCATTTTTCCAAAATCGTTTTACGGTTTGACCTCCATTTGCAAAACTGATTAAATTAATGAAGAAAAACAAGCAAAAAACTAATAGCCTGAAAATAAATGCTCGTCCTTAAATATAATCATTCTAATATATTATCCTAACATGATTTTGAAATTTATTACATTGTTTTATTATTTATTGATAATAAATAATTATTGATGGTAAAAGAAATTATTGGTTATTAATTGTCGTTCTTCCTCTATCGTATTTTATGTGTGAGAAAAATTGATACAAAATGTAGCGAAAGTTTTTGCACGAACACACAAACATTTTTCATTCATTTCCCTGAATTGATTTCATAAAGGTTTATGAAAAATGGAGAAAAAAGGGAGAAATATGGAAAAACAAATGATGAATAGAAAAAATATATTCATTTTGGTTTCCTATCAACAGAATTAAAAAGGTTTTCGAATTCCGATCAATAAGTACACATAACTAGTTTGTGATATGTGCTTAATTATTTCAACACAATATATTCGACAATATTGTATTAATTATAGTAGCAAATTCAACTTTCATAAACACTTAATATATTAAACCACACTCTAAAAACTCATGTGAATATCTCAACTGCAAATCGCCTAAAACTCTTACATATTTATAACGTAATTGAAAGGTAAGGTGATAATATATTTATTTTCACTGTGATTTTTAAAAATTCGTTCTTTAAACAATAAGGGGAGGTAAGAATGCTTGAAATACTATTAAATATTTCCTAATTTTAAACAATTGATAAAAATTTGAAATATCCGTTTCAACTTTGTAGCTACACACGAAACTCTTATCGTTTTAAAATTGAATCTGTGTATCTTTTATTTAAACCCAAACTGAATTAATAAGTTTAGCAGTTAATGTTAAAATGGCCTCATTTACTTATTTCTTCTAAAAGTTTATCTTAATTGTACAATTATACTAGAACTCTGCCTTCAACTTTGTTGAAGATTTTACCTTTTTTTTAATTGTTAACCTCAAACCTCTTTATTATGATAAATTTTAACATTATCAAAGTGTTGCTCAACGACAATTTTCAAAGATCCAATCCCACACACATACACATTTTATCGATGCCTCGAATTTTATAAATAATTACACTCACTAATCAACTAAATGTTTACTAATAACTAAACTTTTCAACAACAATAATTATAAAACTTTTATCTAAATTTTATTTAAAATAGGAAATAGAAAATTTAAATTAACTTAATTGAGAGAATAATTTACGAATATTTTCTGTTATCACATAGCAACATAGTTATTACAATAGTTTTTGTTTTTGTTACGTTTTAGTTTGATAAAATAAATAAATAAATCTAAATTTATTCAAATTTTAAATATATTATATTGTAAATTTGATGGTTATCTCTTAATTGGAAAATTAAATTGAATTCCTCAAACTGTAATTAAATGTTTTGAAAATTATATTATTTTTGAATGGTGGAAACAATAGTAGATTGTATTACTAGTGCAAATGCGTTTTCCAAACAAGAGTTAGTAAGTAACCCGCGTTTGGAAAACGCATTCGCACTAGTAATACACACTATTTTTTGTAACAAGTGCGTAAAATTTATAAATATTTATCTAATTGTTCATTTAATCATTTATTTAACAAAGTTATAAACAAATTTAAGCTTTTTAAATAATTAAAGTGCGCCATCTTCGTTGTAATAGTTGTAAATTATACTAGTTCGAAAATATAAAGATAAGAATCCAACTAAAACAACACATAGGAATCCAATAAGAGCTGTCAAAATTGTAAACTTTGCAAACCTAAATAAATTGTTTTTTCTTGCAATTCAAATGATGCAATGTGTTTAAGTTGTTTTTACTATATGGTAAGTTATTTAAATTATTATTTTGATATTTTAGTGCTATAAAAATATTATATATAGATAGATATATGGATAGATTTAACTACAAATCTCAAATGCAGGCGGCGTTACGGTCCAGGCTTACAAAATATTTTGTGGTCATATGTGCGGAGAAGTAGTTTTTTCTTATATTTTATTCTAGTACAAAATTGAATATTTTTTACGCATGTACAGTATTGCAAACAAAAAAAGCACAATGTGGGATCTGACACCTCAAAATTATTACAAATGGAGGTCTTTAAGAAAGAACAACGCGTTTCGTACATGATCGAAATAGTTAACACTATAATTAAAAAATTTGGGAAATCCTTACAATTTACACACAACATCGAACTTCTTTTGCCGATAATGTTATTATTTTATTTATGACCAAGTTGCAAGATGTGGATGTGAAAAACATGCTATTTCAACAAAACGGTGCAAAGTGCTACTAAAAATGAGAAACAATTACTTCTTGCGTACATTTTTGGACAGATCGGGTAGCTCTTGTAATAGAAGGTAGTTTTTATAAAGATGATTGTTTTTATTAAACCAAAACAAAGTCCAGATAAGTTTGTGAACTGTAAATATTATTTTAATGTAATTGTCAACCGTATGGTAAGATTAAAATATTGAGGGGCTGAAATCTCACAGCTCTGAGATATCAAGACTTCGGTCTGGGTTAAGGATTTGGATATAGTTTTCGGCATAAAACTTTTATGAGGACATGGTTTTTAGTTTTGGGTAGTGACGTATATCAAACATAACTCTTTGTTAAAGTACAAGTATTTTTTTATCTCTGTCTAGAAATTTATTACAAAACTAACAAAACTAACTACCATCAATACAATGCCGGAAAATTATAAAAGATCATATATTAACATAATTTAGTGAAAAGATGATACACTCAGCGAACTACTCAAAAACCTCTCTATTTAGCGTTTCGAGAAAATATTACAAAATCACAAATTCATATTTCTTTCAAAATTCCAAAGATATTGTAAAAATCATTACAAAATCAAAAATTGAAACTTTTCTCAGAATTCCAAAAATTCTTACAAAATCAAAAATTAAAACTTTTTCCAAAATTCTAAAAATATTGCAAAAATTATTACAAAATCAAACATACAAACTTTTTTCAAAATTCCAAAAATATTTCAAGAAGTATAACAGATTCAAAAATTGCCATGTCCAATTTCATTTCCAATTACATATACGTCATAAAAACAGCTACATTTTTTCCCAAAAAATTGGCTAAAAAAATAAATGAAATCATTTTTTGACACACTTGACAATATTTTTTTGACAAAGGCCATAATTCTCTATAATAAGAATAAAATTCATGTCATACAAATTATTAATTTTATTTTTTTCCAAAAAATCGGTAAAAAAGTAAATAAAAATTTTTCTTTTGACACACTTGACAAAATTTTTTGACAAACTTATAATGCCATAATTCTCAATAATAATAAAAAGAATTCATTTAAAACAAATAATTAATTTAATTTTTTTTGTTCAAAAAATTGGGTAAAAAAATAAATAAAAATCTTTCTTTTGACACACTTGACAAACTTATACTGCAATAATCTAGTTTTTGATCTCACGTACCAATCCTTACCATCAAGATTTCTCCAAATTCAATATTCCTACTCGTAATCACTTAAAATGAACGTTTTTTAAGCCAAAAATATGAAAATTTGCTATTTTTGACACACTTTATGATTTTTTCGATACACTACCGGTACAGTTATCGAACACAGCGTCCTTCCGGACCTGTCCCTTAAGTATACCGATTTTTTAAAAAAAAATGTTGAAATCCCTCCAGCGGTTTTCCCTGCAGCGTAGGTAATGACGGCAGAGACAGACATACATTTTTTTTGTTGCGTTTTTAGAATCAGTAGATCCTAAAACGTCAAAAAATGCTAAAAAAAGTGGGGGGTAAGAATTTCACTTTTGGCTCATGAATGTAAGGTTTTCAAGACCGAAGTAATTTACTTTTCGAAAAATCTGTTTTAATTTATGTTAAACTAAAACAATAAAACATAAGAAATTGAACTACAGTTTTAGAAAACTCATGACATTCTTGGATAATTTTGTAATTTGTAGCACAGCATGAACCTTTAGTAAGAAAACGGTTTGTTATAATATATCTTAACAATTTCTTATGCTTGATTCTTAGTTTGTTCACGTAAATCACATTATCCCGTTTTCATCAACGCAATTTTTTTTCTTTCTGTATGAAAATATATAACGAGAAAAATTTATTTTTATATTTTTCTCTATTCTAAATTCGACTTCCAAATAACATAGTACCCTAATTTGTTTCCCAAAATTGTCAAATTAAAAATTCAAAACTATGTTTTTTGGGTTGTTTCCATTGAAAATTGTGATGTAAAAACAAAATAATATATTTAAATTAAAAATTTTTAACATCAGGTGATAACATGTTTATTTAAATTAAAACATGTTTCAAAAATTCAGCACATGTTGATGATGATGGGGATGGAAGTAGGTTATGTTCATTTACTGAAATAAAATGTTATATGTACGTAACTCGCAAACAAAAACTATTCTATGATGACAAACAAATTTAACCAAAAAGGTTATTTCCTACTGTCAAAAAAAAAATATGTTAAATTAAAATAACAAACATTTTTTGACAAACAATTTCAAATGCATTTTAAAAAACAACTGACAGTTGAAATTGGTGAAATTTTATAGAATTTTTTTCGGGATATAGAAAAATAACTGATCCTAGGTTTTTAAGTTTTTGTTTTGAGTTTAAACAAATAAACGCTAATCTAAGAGACACGTGTATTAAAAATAGTAAAGTTTTGGATATCATTTACACTCTGATATTGAATATCATTTTCAGTCTTAATAACTTTTTGAATATTATAAATTTAAAATGCTCATATATACAAAATATATTGATTTTGAACAACATAACAAATTGATGCAGCATATGAAATAAATTAAATTTTAAAGGAATCTCCCATAAAATTGGTGACCCTAACCTGATAGAAAATTGAAATTCAAATTCAAATTCAAATCAATTAGCAATATTACGAGCTCTCAATTAGTTATTTAGCGTATGGTTTGCATCACACGCGAAGCTAATTTTTGTTTACTCTATTGAAATTGTTTACTTTATTGAATAGTTTAGATTTCATTGATTTTTTCTTACTTGTTTGTAAAATAAGAATATAACACAGAACCAGAGTATTGTAAATTATTGTTATAAACTAGAAATTTTAAGCTAAAATATAAATATTAGAACCATTTATTATAATATAATTTCTCTCCTGCATTGTAGCATTCCCGACAAACATCATGTGCATGGTGAACGAGTTTTTTACGGGATTTATAATTACACGAGCATCTTTATGATGGTATTGCGTAAAAACGTCCAATCTGCCAGGGACCGAAGCTGTAATTGCAATTTTTTTGAGACATATGATATAAAAATTAAGGCAATGGTGCAACCAAATGTAAAAGACACATTATGGTTTTTTGGATTCTTCCTCGCTCAATTAAAATAAAGTGGAAGCGAATGATAATTTCTCGGCGATTACTCAGAAAGCCATCTTCCTGTCAAAAGTTATTTGAAATTAATTTAATGATTTGATACTAATATCCAGTCTATTTCAGAGGATGACCCATTCTTTTTGTTTTTCTTCCTTTATCTCCATTTAGGAGCATAGGGCGTCTACTAGACTGGACCATCTGACTCTGTTGGGGGCAATCGCTTTCAGTTCACCCCATGTCTTGCCAATTTGTTTTGCTTCAGCTAGCACCGTTTTCTTCCACGTCATGGCTGGTCTTCCAACTCTCCTTTTACCTTGTGGATTCCACTCTAAGGACATCCGTGTTATATCTTCAGCTGGTTTCCTCAGTGTATGTCCTATCCGTCTCCATTTCCTTTGTTTTATCTAGGTCTCAATGTCTAACTGCTCTGTCTGCCGTAGAAGTTCCTGGCTACTGATGGTGTTCGGCCAGAAGCAAAAATCAAATCAAAGCAAAGATCAAATATCAGTCTTCTTTGGCATTTGTTCACAAACACCTGTAGTTGATTTGTGATCTTTCTTGTATGTTTCCACGTTTCACACCCATACAGCAGTATTGACTTGACACATGCATTGAACATTCGTAGCTTTGTCTTTCTTGACAGGACGGATGCGTTCCAGATCTTGTGAAGCATATTGAACGTATTTCTGGCTTTGTTAATACACTGACTGATATCTTCTTCAATCCCGCCTGTTTTTGCTACAAGGTACACAAATTTGGTCAACTTCGTCCACTTGTGTATTGTTGATGGTAATTGGTGTTATCGTTTTGGTGTTCAATCTCATAGCCTTCATAGCCATAGACCGACTTCATGTGCAAGGGCTGATAGCTTCTGTATTTTCTGCTGCATGTCAGTATGTGTGTATGTAAGTAGACAGATGTCATCTGCGTAGTCTAGATCATTGAGCCGTCTTGTTGTGATCCATTGGGTTCCATTTGGACTTGCATCATCGAGCTTACTCATGATACTATCTAGTACTATTAGGAATAGTAGCGGGGATAGTACACAGCCTTGTCTCACTCCTCAGTGGTTGTAGTATTGATCACTTTGCTGTCTTTTGTATTGTATTCTTTTTCCAGCATCCCGATACATTTCTTTGATTAGGTCAACTATTTTCTTCGGGACGCCCATTTCACAAAGTGTCTTCCATATCGCGTTTCTGTTGATTGAGTCGAAGGTGCGTTCGAAGTCCACGAAAAGGAGATACAATGGTGAATTCCATTCGTTTGATTGCTCAATGATGATACGGATTGTGTTGATATGATCGGTACAGCTTCTACCTGGTCTAAAGCCGGCTTGTTCATTTCTTAGTTTCATGTTAATTGATGGAGATATTCTTTCGAGAATGATCATCGCTAGTATTTTCATTATTGTGTTGAGCAGAGATGTGCCTCTCCAATTTTTGCATTCTCTTAGATCACCTTTCTTTGGAATTGTTATGGTTAAACCTTCTTTCCATTTGGTTGGTATTTTACCTTTGTTCCATACATCAGCTAATAGTGGTGTTAGAGCTTCTGCTGTTGTGTTTACATCTGCTTTGAGTAATTCTGCTGATATATTATCTGTACCAGCATGTACATATCAAGAATAACAAAAACAGCCATAAAAATGTGAGTTACTTTTTCAGTCACCGCAAATAAAAGAAAAAAGGCCTCGTTATAAACGTCCAAAAAGTAAGACTTTGGCGTTAGCGGGAAAACTAATTCAGTTTATTAAACTAAAATTCAAGAACCATAATAAAAGGGGGGGGGGATGGGGTGGGTTTTTAGGGGTTGAAAACAGTTTTTCGTGATTTCTGGCTAAACCATGCATCCTATCAAAAAGAGTTATATGTAAAAGTTGTAGGGAATAAAATGATCTACCAATTTTATCCGCACTATTTTTACCCTAACTTCAAAGTTTTTCGAAAAATGCGAAAATCCAATTTTTTTCCAGATTAACAAAGAGGCTAATATTCGTGTTCTTTCTTTAATTAATTTTAAAAATTTTTAGTACGACTAAAATTGTAATTGTTGATTTTTTTTTCGAATAATTTCTATCAAGTTCGGAAACAAAAGCATATAATTATACATAAATGCATTTTCGAATGATCGTTGTTCACGTTATCATAAAAAAATTCAAATGATTTTATTAATTGGTAATAATTATTTATCGATAAATATGCAAATTACTACAATTATTACTACTTTTTTCAGTTTTCCCGCCATTTTTTCCTTAGCAGTATACCTTTTTTTACCACTTATCAAAATTAGACGTAACAACGAGTAAGTGAGCCAAAACAGAACTCTGTAGGAGGCGTAGTTTTAAGAGGAATCGCAGTTAATTTTTTTTTTTTTTTTAAATTAAATTTAACAACAACGTCTAAATATTTACCTCCGAAAATATTACTGCCTTTTTGCAATAAATAAATGTATCTTTTGCCAACGTTTGAGCTTCATAAAATTTTTTTTGTCAAAGAAAAAAAGAAAAAAGAAAAAAATCGGCTTTTCGCTTTTTTTCGAAAAACTTTGAGGTTAGGGTAAAAATGGTACGGACAAAAGTTGTAGATCTTTTTATTTCCTACAACTTTTACATATAACTCTTTTTGATAAGATGCACGGTTTAGCCAGAAATCACGAAAAACTGTTTTCAACCCCTAAAAACCCACCGGATAGCAGCTGTCGGTTCGATTTATGTTTCCCTCTTTTACAATATCGTGTTCTACAATATCCCGCTATCAGTTTGCTGTAACGAAATTTTTTTTTTTCTATTTTTTTCTCCTATTATTTTTTTTTTTTTTTTTTTTAAATAAAATGTGATGTGTAGTAGGCATTACAATATGTGTCACAGCAACACATAAAAACCTTTTAAGACCAAGGTCCCACAACAACATGCGTTCTAAGGATGTTAATGGACGCAAATCTGTTTTTTTTTGTTTTTTTTTAATATTTTTTTGTTAAATAATGGATAACTAAACCATAAATCCTATCACATATAAAATATGACATAGGCCAATATTTCGTGATAGGATAGGGTGAAATAAAAATAAAATAAGAGGTAAAAAGCAAATTTGTTTTAAAAATTTGCAGGAACAAAACTAAAATTGGTTTGCCAATAGTCCAGCTAATGGCATAATCCTTGATTATGGGACACAGTATATTTTTCAATGATTAAAGCTCAGATATATAGTTATATGGAGGCTTGTTTCTTCGAGCAAGCTACAGCGTTCCAGCATCAAGGAATATTCATTAGCTAAGATTGAGAGTGCTACCTATTATTACTGGCCTATTAAAAAAAACAGTTCCTTATATTTTCAAATGATTTAAGAAATAGAATTCTAGAAAACATAATCCGTCAACTGATTTATCGTCTTACCTGTTTCTTTATTTTAAAATAATATATTCGGAGGCTGAAAACCCCGTTCCGATTCCACACTTCTTAGTGGAATGGAATGGTACTCCATTCCACCGCTTGCTTAAATATTTTCATTTCTCTCCCAATTGCGGTGACCAGTTTAATATTTTATGTTGTTGTATTCTGACCAATAAGGTTTTATAAAGGTATTAAGAGTGAATTAATACTGCCTTGCAGTTCATCTTCCAAAATGTTTTTCTTCAAAAACATCCTCAGCTGCATTTCGTAGTAATCTATGAGTAATCGATGATGCAACAGTGTTATAAGTTTGATTACCCGGTAACGATAAATAAACGTTAATCAAAATTTTTATGCAGCTTCAACCTGCAACGGTAAATACATTTGACGCATTATCAACAAAAGTAGCAATAAATAGCAAAAAGAAGTAGCAAAAAATGTTTTGGTTCTGCTCTATTGTTTTTGAGTCATTCGTCAACTCTCGAGCTAACAGGTTATTATCACATTGCCTAAATCTTTCTGCATTTGCCAGTGGTATATGAATGGTTTTCAAAACTGTAGACGAAAATTTAAATAATTTCACATCAATAAAAACTGATCCCTCCATGCGAACCTAACGCCAAGGGTTCCGTGAATGTAAAAGAACACAATATCAAAAATAATTGACAATCAGTTGTGTTGTAACTTGTAATGTTATTATATTGCTCACAAAATAAATATATTTTCTACTTCAAGCTACAAATATGTCATTTTAATATATAGTACAACCTATGTGAAATGGAAACTTTTTCTAAGTAGTGACTGAAAATGTTTTCAGTCACTAGGACTGAAAGTAAATAAGTTTCGGTGGTCGCCTGGAGGGGTGGGGTTCTACAATAACAATAGATTTTGCAATAACATAAAAACTGTGTATTGTAAAATTCTAAAAAAATGTAATGTGTTCTAAATTAGGAGCTCTTTCAAATGACACATTGACATTTGGGTCAAAAATGTTTTTTTTACACTACCCACACCCATCACCTAAACACACAGAAATATAATTATTTGAGACTTCGGTATGTTTTTCATTCAAAATTTACCAAACTTCCTAGCTCTGTGAATTTTTTCGAATTTGTCTGTCAATCAGTGTCTATACGGTCTGGAATTCGCACTTTTTTGACAATAACTCAAAAACTGTGAACGGCAAAACTCTAAAAAGAACTGAAATGTGTTTTAAATTAGGTGCTCTTTCAAATGATACCCCACTCGCTAGAGTCAAAAAAGATTTTTTTTACCTTCTCCACCGTTCCCCTAAACACACAGAAATATAATTATTTGGGACTTTGCTATAATTTTCATTCAAAATTTACCAAACTTCCTAGCTCTGTGAATTTTTTCAATTTTTTCTGTCAATCAATGTCGAAAAGTGTGGGGGGGGGGAGGATGATCTGAAAGTCCCACTTTTTTGACAATAACTCAAAAACTGTGCACTGCAAAATTCTAAAACAAATTAAAATTAGTTTTAAATTAGGTGCTCTTTCAAATG
Organism: Diogma glabrata; assembly: GCA_963693315.1. Taxonomy (NCBI): domain Eukaryota; kingdom Metazoa; phylum Arthropoda; class Insecta; order Diptera; family Cylindrotomidae; genus Diogma; species Diogma glabrata. The sequence goes on from OY856186.1 coordinate 391,253,140, forward strand.
ACACCTGGACCACGTTTTAAATAGTGATTTTACCCCTTCTCATTTCCCCCTCCTTAATATATATAATTATGGGTATGTGACACTTTTATATATTTTTTATTAAGAACTTACTAATTTTTCTATCATTCCAAATACATTTGTAGATTTTCGATGTGTTCGGTTCGGAGCTAATCGAGGTAAGAAAACATGAAGATAACGTCATTATTCAAAATTATACAAAAAATGGTAAAGTGTAAAATTCCAAAATAAATTTTTAAGGAATACTGAAATAAAGCCTTTTCATTTGATGACCTACTGGAATCTATAAAAAAATGGATTTGTATCTCAAAGGTCTCACATCGTACCCTTGTAAGCCAAACGAAAACCACTTTAGTTTTAATTGTATCGGTCAATTTATGTGGACAGATTAGTTTTATACGCATGCCAAATTTCAAGTCCATAGCATTTATATTGTACGAGATAATCGATATAATGTGAAAAACTTGTTCTACTCTCACCAATAGTGTTCCTTATAAAAAACGGAACCCTAAAAAGTCACCAAAATTCAAATCTTTGGTTTTATGTAGAAGAATTATAAAATCATATGGAAAAAAAATATACGAGCATATCCTTCAACCCCTATTATTAATTTTTAGATTTTTTTATAATTATTTACCAAAATTTGTAAATGTAATTATTTTTACTAAATGACTTATTGTCACTATTAAAACAAAAAAAATTCAAATTCGTCAGGCAGTTTTTGAGATTCATCCTTACCTCTTGCTTCAAAGATAGAACCACTCGTGACATTTCTTTTATGAAATTTTTTTTTTATTATCTCTTCATCAGCAGAAAAAAAAAGCAAATCAAAAAATGAGCATCAAACCAATGTACAATTACCCGATTTTGACCAATAACAAAACTAAAGGGCGATATCCAATAATCCAGCTAGTGGTATAATCCTTAATCTTGTGGTGCACTGCCTTCCTCAATGAATAAAGCCTACATATGGAGTAATATGAATATTCATTTCTTCGAGTAGACAAAAGCATTGCATCATCAAGGTATAATGCATAACTAAGATGGAAGGAAAAAGATTTCACAAAATAATCGACACCAAATCGTCCCAGCATACAAGAACTGTGAATTGACAAATTTACCAAAACCTGGCTCACAATCACTTATCTAAAATCAAGCCACAAGGAAATTAATCAAAAATTACAAAAAACATAACCTCAAACATAAATTTCAATGTTCCGAATATCATTTAAAAATCTCTACAATAATGTTAAACATAATTTTTTATTCCATGTCATAGATTACAGTAACATACATAAACTAAGGAACCATAAGAAAGATTGATGACTTTCTTATTTTATTCCACTATTTTTTTACGTTTTGGTTAGCTTATTTCCAAAAAATAAAAATTCTATTGTCTATCTGGAACATAAATGTTTTATGCCAAAATGGAGAAAAGAAACTTGTCAACATTTTTCTTTTTGACTTCGTGGAAACACAGCTTTTCTATTATTTGATTAATTATGTTGGGATTGATGGGGAAATATGGTTAGGAAAATAATGAATATTATTTAGTTAAAAAGATGTGTTGTTGTTTGCTTTTTGTCACTTGCTGATGTTTTATTAAAAAGTTTCTGAATTTGTTGGTTGAATTTAAAAATGATTAATTTTTAAATATTTTATGACAAATAATCAATCTTGATAAAAATAATAAAATGCGATAGACCAACAATTTACTCAGATGGTCTTGGTTGCTCAAAATTTTAAGAAGTGATTAAAATGTGTTAAGTGTATGGGTGGTCGAGTATGTTTCAGAAAAACGTTGAAATACTTTTTAAAACTATTGATTTGGGTGAATCATTTAATTATTGTGTGGTTTGTACAAAAAAGTTTTCTAAACTTTTTTGCAAAAAATTGCAAAATTTTTGTATTTTTTGTCGTAGAAACCGATTTCGATGCATGCACTCGAACACATGGTTTCAATTTTCTTTTTACTTAGCCCTCAGTTTTTGTAGTGGATATATTAAATAACCGTAATAAATGTATTTGTTGTTTCTCTGGTTTCTTTCCGTCAAGTAGATCCAAAGCATCAGTCTTTCCTGGCTAGCTCAGATGGTAAAGCATTAGATTCTTGGTTTCTGGGTTGGTTTCGATTTCTCAAGACGAACGAAGCCAGTGGGAATCCTATTTTGTCCTGTCCTGTAACGGTTCCAACATATTTTCGTAACCGCTATTCCGTTTCCCTTCTTTTAATATAATATTATACTATAACTAAAATTTGGGAAACGTATTCGTACGTTTTATAAACTTTTAACCCATCCTGCTATGCTTTATATATAAAGACTTATATCTTATTTTATAGAAAGAAATTATTATAATTGAGGTGACCATTTTTAAATTTTTATTATTGATTAGGTAGTTGAACATTACCTTTAGTAGCAGAAAATTGTATACAGAGTCCCTTCTATATGAATGCTGTTATGTGTAAATATTTTAAAAGCTTTTTTCCACAGAATCTAAACACATCCAATATGAACAAAGTTTTCTCTACCATTATTAACTTATTACTTTTTATCTAATATATTTTCGCGTTTCAAATTTAAGCGAAAACTTTCACAATAAACTGTTAGTTTTTTTTTCGTTTTATTATAAATTTTTTTCCTCCAAATAGACAATATAATATTCATGTTGCGATTTTCTTACATCGCAATTTTTTCTTCATCTCTTATTTGATTTTCCTTTCTTGAGAGTTGTTATTTTATTTTGTCAAAAAAAAACTTTTAGCATATTAACATAACTTTTTTAATAATAGTTGTTTTTTCTTGGTGTCAGTATAATGAATCTTCTCTGAAATTTAGGATATTTTGTTAAACCTATAACATGGAGAAAGTCGTATGGCGGTAATGGTGTGAAAACGGTCATATAGTAAAATGAAATAGGGAAAAACAAAAGTTGCAGGTAATATCCTCAAACTACACAATAACACAAATAAATCAACTGATTACTTCTCTAATATTTTATATTTTGTTTCGTACAAGAACTAGTTAGTCTTGGACAATCTGAATATATAAATAGGAGGAAAACATTAGATATAATCTTATTTAACAAAGAAAAAAAATTATTTAAATTTATTTTCAGCTAACGTTTTTATGAAGTCATTTACGATTTTTGCTTAAGACATTTTAATTAAATTTTGTGTTAACGATTTCTTGAAATTATTTTAGAAGTTGTTAATGAGAAGAAAATTTAGATTTTATTAATGATGGTAGTTAAGTTTGATACTTTTGTTATAGTTTAAAAAAGGGAATAGAAGGTGTAGTCAGCCAGAACTCTACTTCTTCATCGCACATCATCTCCACCATCAGTTTTCATCTAGAGGTAACAGGACCACGCAACGCTAGCAGGGCTATAACTATTTTCTATGCATTTGACAAAGTAAACTTCAACTGGATCAAAAAAAAAATGAATGTGAAACAAAAAAATCGCAATCAAAATAGTTATTTATGTATTAAGGGCGTAAATTATGTCTTTTTCGCTTGAGAGTGAAATTGTTGCTCGAGGCTTTAGCCGAAAGAAACAATCCGTCGAAAGCAAAAAAGATACTTTATCCCCGAATTTCATACAAGATTTTTTTTATTCGCCTACATATTAAAGTGGCACTTTATTACTGTGATTTGCGGCCGTAAAGTGTCACTTTTTAGCCATATATTTTGTTGTTATGGTTACGCCCAAAAAAGCAAAAAACATTTGTATATGTTTAAATTCTATAAAAAACAGAAATTTTTATCAAAGCAGCCTTTAAATTCAAAATTTCATTATCCAATTAAAATTATTGTTATTATTTGTTGTCATAGCTATACAATTATTTTGAAAAAATAACAAATATTTTGTCATAGGTTACTTGTTCAACATATTTTCATTTATGCAAAATTATAATTTTGATTTAGAATAATAGTACATTATTTAATTAGGAGCTAAAGTGATACTTTTTGTGTTGAGTCTATAGTTTGACGGCCGACCGCAGGGAGGCCGACAATTGTAGACGAAACACAAAAAGTCACTCAAAAGCTCCGAATTAAATACACTATTTTTTCGGCAAACGTTTAAATTTTTTATAAATATGAAATTAATACATCAAACTTTTTATAAATATGAATCTGTATCGTCATAATTACTTCCAAAAAAGAGAAAAAAACATATAAATTTGTATGAATAAAATTTTTTTATCAAAGCAGCCTTTTCAAAATTTCATAATATGAGAATCAACTTATTTTTTGTTGTCATGGTTATACAATATGTTTGAAAAAATAACAAACTAACAAATAACAAATGCTACTTTACAGCCTCCGTAATATAAAGGGCTATTATTTTGAAAACGTACATTTTTTGTTGATTTTTAAATTTTTGATTTTTAAAAAATCTGAAATTTTGATATATTGTTGGCATTGACAAAAGGAAAAAAGTTATTTCTGCTTTTATTTTTTGAGTACTCTGAATCGGAGTTATGCGCGGTTGAATTTTGAGGCTTTCCCGTAAAACAATTTTGGAAAAAATGCGTGAAATGTGCGCTAACTGTGCATGACACAATATGTCTGTGCACAAAATTATTTACAACACATGTCATGAACATGATGTGCGCCATACCATGCACATGTCGTAAAACGCCTTAGCACATATATGCACAGACATTTCAGACTCATTTGCATCAAACGTGCACTAAAATGTTCATTCACAGCTTTGCAGAAATGTATACATTTTTCAGAGACATGTTGACAGCATGTGCATCACCAGATATACAGAAAAATCGTATTTTGTTCAGAAAATTTTCAGGTTCATTTTAAACACAAATGCACCATTTGTGCACTTACATGTTCACGATGAGTTTACAAAAGATACATAAATTTTCTGTATACTTCTTAGAAACATGTTTATGACATATTACAAAATATCAAATAAATTCGTTAACAGAAATATCATAACCTTATACTAACCAATGTGTAGTCCTAACAGAGCCGCTGATATCATAGTCTTTAAGCCGAGAAGCGATAACTACAGTATATAATTTTTTAAACTATGTATATCTTAAATGGTTAGAACTCTAGTGAATTTTAACCAACTGAAATTTATATATTTCGTACACAAGTATATGCGCATTTCGTCTACATGTATATAGGTCCTTTCGTAAACATGTTTCATGCGAGTTTTATAAACAAATACACAAATATAAAATTACACGGTGAACATTTGTATAAAGTAAACATGTATACATGTATACAAAATGTGTATAAAACATTTTGTTTAAAGTTCTATGCCCATTTTGTAAACATGTTTACATGATTTAAAAATGTTAAATTAAAACAAATTTGTATGACGTTAGTACTCAAATATATTTATACTTCAACTAATTTTTAAATATGCACTAGAATATTTCCAAAAAAGTACAAAATTAGTCAAAATAAAATGTGCACGAAATGTATATATATATATATACAGAGCCGGGACGAGGGGTAGGCAAACTAGGCACTCGCCTAGGGCGTTTTATTTAAAGGGCGCAGAAATTGAGAACACATTTTTTTATATTTAATATATATTATACTACGGAGATTCGTTTTTTTTGTTTTAAATTAAAATATCTAATTGGAGTGGAAAATCACAAATAAAATAGGTATCCTTAATATTGTAAGATTATATAAAGGTTCTCTAAAGATTTCTAAGGTTCTCTTCATATTTACAAGATTCTCATGATTCCCTAGATTATCTGAAGAAACTCTGTATGTCCAAATGTACTCAAGATTTTTTGAAATTCTCAAGGGATTCGGTAAGATTCTCAAGATTTTGCGACGATTGTTAAGAATCTTTTTTAAACTTCTCTAGATTTCTTGAATATTCTCAAATATTTGTCCCATGCAAGATGCCAAAAAATAATTTATCGCTCAATCTAATGACATTTTTGTTTTTGTTGGCTAACATAAATTTCAGAAATTTTAATTATGATAGAAAACCGTCGGTTTCAAAGGTACATATTTCAAACTGTTGATTAATAAAAACTAGTATTCCGCATAAAATTGGATTAGGAGTTTCCTATGTATCAAACCAAATTTATAAAAGACCGCCTCAATTCCTACTGACGTTGAGATTGATTTCAAAATACAAATTACTTTATTTCACTTTTTAGTCCAAATAAATTGGAATCTAAACAAGGGGCAGTGGTCACTCGCTTAGCGTCAGATAATTTTTCACAAAAATCATTCATAGAAAATGTTGCACAGAACAGAGTTAATTTGGTACATAATTTATAAAATGTGGAAAATTTTAGTGGCAAATTTCTTCGACGAAAGCGATGCCGATTCATTTTCTTTGTATTCTAAAACAATGAAATTTTCATTAAAAAGTGCATTTGGATATAGTTACACAGCAACTTAATGTAACGATGTCATAAATGCTGACTAAACGCGTGGAGATGGGTTTTTGCATCACAAGCAGTGTTGCAAAACGTTACTACAACGTAACGTAAACGTAACGTAAAAATGAAATAACGAACTTAAGTAGCGTTGTTAATAATAATTACTTTCGTATCGTTTTAAAAATTCATCTGGTGACAATAACGTAAAACGTAACGATAACGTAAATATTTTATTTCGTTTTTTGAACGATTTTGCATATATCGATAATATAAAATCCGACATATCTGCTCTTTTTAAATGTATGTGCACGCTTTAACTAAAGATTTTGGTTGTTCTAAATTTTTTTTGATATTTGTCGCAAAATATCAAGCATTTTGTAAATTTTTGATTTGATCTCACTCTGATGAGGAAACGAGTTCGAATCCCAACCAAAACACGTAAGCAAGAAAAACAGAGTTTTTTTACGAGATATTTCTAGCCATAACTTTGAAATGAAAAATTCAAATTACTTCTCTTGAGTTTAATTGCTCACAAAAATCCCGAATAATTAAAATTCCCCAAAATGTTGTCTAATATGCAAGCCAATATATGAAATAATTTACCAAGTGTCGCTTATAGATTTCACATTGATTGGCAGCAATCAATAATGACTATACACGTGACTTAAAATGTGGCCTATAATATAGAAATATTACACCTCATATAAATTCACACAATAGTGCTGTCTAGAGATTTAATCCCAAAAATAATGTTAAAATATTTCCGGAAAATAGGAGTCTAATTACAATTGAGAATTCAACTTAAGTAAATAGAGTGATGATGAAGTCTCAACTTCAAAATATCTTCGCATCCGTAGCGAAATGAATAGATTTGAGCTCACTCTGGCACTGATGAGGTTACGAGTTCGAATCCCTACCGAAACACTTAAAAAAGAAAACATATTTGTCTGTTCCATAACGAAATAACGTACCGCAAAAATAAATATAATGCATAAAAACGAAACGCATATAACGTTACGATTTTTTTTCTTTTTGTAAAACTGATCACAAGTCCAAATAAATCCAAATCATGTTGTAACTGTTTCCAAATTTCGTTCTTATTCACAGGGCTGCTAAAATGACCAAAAAAAATCCAAATCATGTCGTTACTGGGGCGTCCAATCCCCAAAAGTTTAAATAAAACGTTCGTCAACATCTTAGAATGCATGTAGTTGTGGAACCTACGTCTTAAAAAGCATCTATGTATTGTTGTGACACATATTGTAAATTCTTAAAAAAAATTTTAAAAAAAATTTTATTGAAAAATTATTGTAATGAAAAACATTACTTCAAGTCAATCAACAATGAGATGAAATATGTAACTTAATTTTACAAATCTCGCACCAAATCTATAATTTTCTTTTCAGAACTAGGATGTTCCTTTTGATTCACAGTAATGACACATATTTGTCACTTTTTATTTAGAAATTAAACGAATTGCTTTTGTCGGCAATCGAATATCAGATCCAGTGCTGGCGGATCTGGTATTCGGTTGCCGACAAACAAATATTGTACAAATGTTTTGACATGTGATTCCTTTTAAAAACTCAAAATTTAAATGGCGTATTAGGTGTAAATGTATTACAAACGATAAAATACCACATTATGCAACAGTTCAGTTAAAAAACAAATAAGTAACATTGCTATATTTAAAAAAAAAACAATTTTCGTTTAAAACATTGTGTTTTTGGAATACATATATATATATATATATATATATATATATATATATATATATATATATATATATATATATATATATATATATATATATATATATATATATATATATATATATATATATATATATATATATATATATATATATATATATATATATATATATATATATATATATATTAGGGTGTCCCAGAAAAATTAAAATTGTTTTTTTTTAACGCATACCCTTTAATTTTTTTCCTTTTATGTCAAAACAACTGTAAATAAAATTTCATGCAATTTAAATAACAGTAACCCGTGCCGACTTGCACCTAAACATTTCAATACTTGATTGTTCGCAATAGCGCGCATACCTGTTTTAATGTGCTTATAATATCTAAATGTCTTGTTGGTTATACGAATTTTTCTTGAAAAATAAATATGTCTGTCGAACTACGTAGTTCTAAACAAAAAATACACCTAAAAGGTAACCCAAAACTTCCAATATATTGTTTTTTAATATAATACATTTCATACGAAAACAAAGAACAATTGTTGTGCCAAAACTGAATAATTCTATAGACACGTTTGGAATGTTATTTTAGATTGAAAACTCAAGACAAAGTGCAAATTCTCTGCTGTGATACTATAACTGCTTCGAAAACACATCGTTTGTGTGTGCGAATCAATATAGAAAAACTTATTTTCGCTTGCAACCATCACACGTACGAGCTGGTGTTAAAAAGTCTTTTTGAAGTCAAAATAAAACAAGTGCCTATAAAAAGCCCGGACATTCCATTTTTTCAAAAAATTAGAGGTTATTGGCAAAAAAACAATCTCCATAAAAAAGAATGCTATAGAGAAAAGGTAGAATGGTGCCTGTTTCCACTCCTGTGATTTTCCACTCCAATTAGATATTTTAATTTAAAACAAAAAAAACGAATCTCCGTAGTATAATATATATTAAATATAAAAAAATGTGTTCTCAATTTCTGCGCCCTTTAAATAAAACGCCCTAGGCGAGTGCCTAGTTTGCCTACCCCTCGTCCCGGCTCTGTATATATATATATATATATATATATATATATATATATATATATATATATATATATATATATATATATATATATATATATATAACGATATGAGGTATAACGGAATTTAGCGGCACTCTCACGGTCGCATTTTTCGACCTACACCAAAATAATTTTCTGTGTATGTTTCGGCAAATAATGTCTTGGATAAATTCGTGAACTGGCCATATTCGGCTACCGGTTAAGCGGCCAGAGTCTAAAAAGTCGAATAATCTAGGGCGCTAGTACTTCCGTTTGAATAATAATATTTTAATAAAATTTAAAAATATTGAATATTTGAACCTTTTTTTATCATTTTTATCCAGATGACAACCTTGGCGTTTCAGGTTCTTCAAAAATCAGCTGTTTTAAAAATTTACTCAACTTTGCTGTCCTTGATCTAGCTGAAATGGCCAAGCTCATATTTGAAAACTTTTTCTCACGTACATAAAATATAAATCTTTCCAAAATTTTCAAAAAAAATAGTTCAAATCTAACGGTTGAGACTCTAGAGCTGTTGAAATGAAAACAAACGCAAAAGGCAATGCTTTCATCATGTTGCAGTTTATGTTATTTAAATTCATCTTAGCTTTTAAACATACTTTTAAACTATAGCCTCAAAAAATTTCAGCTTTCTAACCCAAAAGGTTCAATTTTTATAGGTGTTATAATGAACTTCTTGCAAAAAAATATCAAGCCATTTAATACCATAGAAAAATTATCAAAATCTCTTTTGTTTTTATTTTTCTTAGGTAGATTTCATATAAAAATCTACCTATTGCAATGGGCTTCATCTCGGAATTTCGGAAAAATTTTGATGCCAAACGACTATATGTGATAAGCGGAGATGGAAAAACAAAAAAAAAAAAAATTATATATATATATATATATAACGATATGAGGTATAACGGAATTTAGCGGCACTCTCACGGTCGCATTTTTCGGCCTACACCAAAATAATTTTCTGTGTATGTTTCGGAAAATAATGTCTTGGACAAGTTCGTGAACTGGCCATATCCAGGTACCGGTTAAGCGGCTAGAGCCTAAAAAGTCGAATAATCTAGGGCGCTATAACTTCCGTTTGAATAATAATATTTTAATAAAATTTAAAAATATTGAATATTTGAACCTTTTTTTTATCATTTTTATCCAGATGACCACTTTGGCGTTTCAGGTTCCTCAAAAATCAGCTGTTTTAAAAATTTACTCAACTTTGCTGCCCTTGATCTAGCTGAAATGGCCAAGCTCATATTTGAAAACTTTTTTTCACGTATTTAAAATATAAATCTTTTCAAAATTTTCAAAAATAATAGTTTAAGTCTAACGGTTGAGACCCTACGGCTGTTGAAATGAAAACAAACGCAAAAGGCAATGCTTTCATCATGTTTCAGTTTATGTTATTTAAATTCATCTTAGCTTTTAAACATACTTTTAAACTATAGCCTCAAAAAATTTCAGCTTTCTAACCCAAAAGGTTCCATTTTTATAAGCATTATAATGCAACCCTTACAAGAAAAATATCAACCCATTTAATACCATAGAAAAATTATCAAAATCTCTTTTGTTTTTATTTTTTTTACTAAGTAACCGTTTGAAAAAAGATTAAATAAGAACAAAAAAACACAACAACAAAAGATGATTTTGAAATAAGATTGTTTGATAATGTTTGATTATAAGTTATGTGCGATGGTATAATTGTAGTTGTGACGTAGTTCATTTGATCTTTGGTGGATTTAATATGTTATTAAAAGTAGTTTAAACCAACTTAAATAAAACTGTTCCGAAATTGTATTGATGGAGTTAGTTCGGATAATGTATTTAATTTGGTTCGATAATTTTTTTGAATTATTCTGTTTCTACTTATATTTTTTATTTAAACTAATCTGACTTATCTAATTTTATTTGGACACAAAACCGTCTGACCCCGAAATCTACCTATTTCTAGCGGATATACCTGCCGCTGGGATTTTTTTACCAAGTAACCGTTTCAAAAAAGATTAAATAAGAACAAAAAAACACAACAACAAAAGATGATTTTGAAATAAAATTGTTTGATAATGTTTGATCATAAATTATGTGTGATGGTATAATTGTAGTTGTGACGTAGTTCATTTGATCTTTGGTGGATTTAATATGTTATTAAAAGTAGTTTAAACCAACTTAAATAAAACTGTTCCGAAATTGTATTGATGGAGTTAGTTCGGATAATGTATTTAATTTGGTTCGATAATTTTTTTGAATTATTTTGTTTCTACTTATATTTTTTATTTAAACTAATTTGACTTATCTAATTTTATTTGGACACAAAACCGTCTGACCCCGAAATCTACCTATTTCTAGCGGATATACCTGCCGCTGGGATTTTTTTTTACATTATATTAATTTTATTTTTACATTATATTAATTTTAAATATCGTTTCAGGTTCAATGACTACAAAATTAACAATAAATTCAATGGAATTGTTTTCTGTTTTACCATTTATAAGTTTATTTATATTCGCTTGTATTCAACAACATCGAACAAATTAAATTTTTATTAATTTAAGAAAAAATGATGTTGCAAATGTTGACAAATGTTGACAAATGTTGTAACGTCCGCTATATTCACCTAAACAATAATAAAACCAATTCATCTTCTTTTTCTAATTCAATAAAAATGTATTTCATTAGTTTCAGTTCATTTTTTACATTAATAATCATTTTAAAATTTTCTAATACTTAACGGTTAGTTAAATTTTTGAACAGATGTCGTTACTAACTTTTGCTGAATCTTGGTATTACACGATTTTGTTTTTCATTAGAAGATGTCAAAACAAGCAAAATCACATTTTTTGTTTGAAAATGAAGTCGATGTTTTTAAGAAAAAAATTTGATGTAATTCATTCCGGTTTTGATTTTTAAAAAGATAACATCTAGTCAAAGTTTGTTCATGCAATCATGTTTAGAAAAAAATAAGTTCATTGATAATTATATCAAAAACAAATTTTTGTAATGCTATATTTAAACACAAAAAAATGTTTTATGAAAGTTTGAATAGTGTGTTTTTTTAATTATAAGTGTCTAGAATTAAAAACAAAATAATAAAGTGATACATATCAAAGATTACGTTTGATTTATTCTAAATATGAAGATCAAATGCATTTATTACACACAAATGAACATTTTAATATCTTTATAAATAATTTAATGAGAAAATGTAAACAAGCTATAAAACTATTTAAGGAAGGTAAAGAAAAGATGTTTGATGAAAATTCTCACTATCGAAGAAATTTTTATCAAAATTAAGTCTGGTTTTTTCACATATGTTAAGTGAATTAAAAGCTATATTTCCAAATGGATTTTTTGCTGGTGATCAATTTCGTATAACAAAATCAGATGCTGCTGAGTTTTGGAAATTAAACTTTGGAAATAGGAAATCATACTGGAAGTGAATGGGGTCCACCAATCAACAGTTAATTTAAAGGTATTTTAGATTCAAGAGATATTAATTTTTGTTTAATTATTTTTTCCTTTGGAATGTTAGGATAAAGCTAACAAAATAATAAGAGATTCCCAAATTTAAGATTCGTGCAGGGACAATCCGTATCCCGGGAGTAATCTCCTTTGTTTTATTTTGTTTTGTTACTATTGGTATAAAAGTCCAAGCCACAATATAGTTGTAAATGCAAGAAGTGGCTCCGTATCAGGGCCAGTGCAATAATTTAATGCCAACTGGTGGATATTTTGACTATGTCTCATCACCTCATATGTTTTTTGAAATAGTATTATACGGATCGTTGTACGGAATATTATACAGAAACACATCACGGCTTTATGTTGGTGTTTTGGTTACGTGTAACCAATTTGAAAATGCCTGGTTAACACATCAATGGTATATTAAAACATTTCCAAATTACCCAAAATTAAGAAAAGCTATAATTCCAAAATTAATTTAATTAAATAACTTAAGATTAACAAAACATGTAATCATTTTTATATGCAATATAAATTAATTTTGAATGAGAAGAAAAAGCAAATAATTTTTTTTTGTATGCTTTTGTCACTTTTGAATTAAAATGCAATATTTAAAATATACTTTTTAATATGTCTATTTTTTAATTCCTTATAGTAACAATTTGAATTTGATTTTAGGTAGATTTCATACAAAAATCTACCTATTGCAATGGGCTTCATCTCGGAATTTCGGAAAAATGTTTGTGCCAAACGACTATATATGATAAGCGGAGACGAAAAAACAAAAAAAAAAATTTGTATATATCTTATCTTATATATATAAAAATCACGTGTCACGATGTTTGTCCGCGATGAACTCCGCAACAATGTAACCAATCTTAATGAAATTTTGTACAATGTGTGTATGGTGGTCCAGCTTGAGAGATAGGATAGTTATTATCTTGATTAAATCCCTAGATATTTTTTAATTGCGAATGAAATGTTCAATATGAATGGTTTATATGCCAACTTTCAGATGGCAGCGTAAATCAATTTATTCAATTGATGGTAAACTTGAACTTCGTGTAAGGCCATTATTGAACTATCAAATATGTTTTAGTAAAGAAAGTTTTGTTTTATTTGATAATAAACGAAAAGCATATTATGCTAAGTCAAATACGTTACCAAAGGTTATTGATAATTTTTTGCACGATCAGGCGATTTTGCATGTTCGCTGATTCGTAAATAAACATAGTAAGTTTCGTTTACAAATCACTGGTCGGTAAGTAATTACTTACCGATCATGCAGCCGGTAAGTAATTACTTACCAGTAAAGGAGACCTCAGGGTGTGAATAAAAACGATTATTAGTTAAATAATTGTGTACGTCTATTCACTAGCTTCAAATTTAAATAACATTCATTTAAAAATATTGCAGTTAAAAGATTTAGAAAAAGCAATTAATTTTGAAAATATATTCGATGGAATTTAGTTTTGCAACAAAAAAAGCTATAGTATTATGATGAAACGCAAAGCTTACTATTTTGAAATGACATTTTAAGAAATTTTCTTTAAAACATTTAAACTTGAATTTTGTGAATGAATTTTATTATTTAAATAGTTTTAATTGAATTTTTATTAATCGTGCAAAAAATGTAATAAGCATTTTGAGCATTCAGAGTATTACCGATTTCGGATATATTAGAGATCTCGACTTCGTCTCGATCTCAAAACATATATCCTCAATCGGTAAAACACTCTTACTGCCCTTAATACTTAAATAACTATTGTGGAGGTTATATATTAATTATAGAAGTGTTAAAAAGTATCGGAATTCGGAGCCTGTAAAAAATTTGTTGTATTGGTTTTTATAAAGTTGGAATAAATATAAGAGTAAAAATTAAAGAAAACAATAATTTAAATTTATTTATTTATTATTTTAAATTTTTCATTGATCTTCTATGTTGATTTACAAAAATCAACATCAAATTGAAAAATACTCTTATTTGTATTGCTAATTAAAATATAACGATTAGAGGTAAAAAAAATTGTCATCAAAACTGGATGAAAAACTAGGTAGACTTCGCTATTTTTTTACAACGTTTGCACTCTCCAATTTCATGTCATATTTTTTTTATTGACCAATATATTTGATAGTGTTATATACGCCTCATAAATTTGGGTTATCCAATAGATGGTGTTGTATTTGTATTTAGAACGTTGTTTTTAACGTCGAAGTTTGTGCAAATATACTACGATTTGCTTTTTCAAATTGTCGTGTATTATTTTTTGATTGGTGATTGGTGATAAATATTTTATTTGGTTTTTTGTTTAAATATCGGTTTATGAGCGTAGTTTGCTTTGATCAATGTTTTTATAGTAATAATTAAAGAATTCAATAACGAATTAAATATATACTCCCGCAGGAATATTTGTAAAATTTTAAATTTTTGATCTATGGGAGTGACAACCCAGCGTACTTAGATTTCTGCTATTTGCATATGAGTTAGCTTGAGTTATCGTTAACCACTGGCAATAGTAGTGAGATATCACTAGCCAAAGTGATATCTTAGGGATGTTGGCGGATGAACTTTTTTCAATCAACGATAGCACCATTAGTCTTAGTTATAGAATATTCTTTGATGATGACACGCTATTTCTTTTAAAATAAAATGTGTTAGGTAGTACGAATTACAATGTGAGTAACAACAACTCATGACAACCTTTGAAGAATAAAGTCCACAACAACATGCTTTCTACGGTGTTGATGGACGCAAATTTTTTATTTTTTTATATTTTTTTAAAAAAATGAACTTTTTCGTTTACTTGAAGAAATGAGCTTCCATATAACTATTAAATGTGCCGGGTTTAATCCTTCAGCAAAACAATGTTTACATGATCTTTGTATATGCTTCTAGCACTAGCAATTTGCGTCCATCATCTTAAAAAACATGATGGTGTGGAACCTAGGTCTTAAAGGATTTTATGTGTTGTTGTGAGACATATTGTAGTTCCAACTACACAACAAATTTTATTAAAAAAATATTTCAAATATTTTGAAATAGCACAAATGTTTTTAAAAATTTTTGGTGAAAAAGATGATGAACAAAGTCATTGAAGCTACAATCAATTTTGAATGGAAAATTCAAAGTGGGTGATGTACTGTTGCTACGCATTTCAATGATCCCAACAGATATGGCATTTGAATTCAAACGTTTAGTTTCCAGTGCGACTCGCTTTTGCAATGACTTTCAAGCATTTTTTTAAAGCATTTTTTATTTTCGCTCAGAAAAACTTCCTTAAAACAGCTTTTGTGTGTTTCGTATCGGGAACAAATACAATTTACAATAGTATAATCACAGATGAAGAATTCAATTTAAATAAATATGAGATAATGAAGTTTCAATTTAGAAATTATCTGAACATGAAAATTAAAATATGTTTTATTGTTGTTTCATCCACTGTGGCTGAGTCTGTATGATGGCTTTGAAGTTTGAACTATGATGTCTCTGATGAGTGTGAGGTTAATCTCGACAATAATTAATTTGTCGACAATAATTCGACAATAATTAATAAAGTTTGGGGTGCTGCCTCTGTTTCCATCTTGGCCCTCTTGGACTCTGTTCAAAAGCGAGCTATACGAATTGTAGGTGATCGAACTTTGACATCACAACTTGATTCCCTACAACATCGTCGCACTGTTGCTGACCTCGTTGTTTTTTACAAATATCGTCATCAGCAGTGCTCAGATGAAATCAGCGGCATCATGCCTCAAACTTATTCTTACCCCCGTTCCACTCGGCAATCGGCTGCCGCAACCAGTGAAACGGTAAAGATCCCGCGCTGTCATACTGGCAGATCGCAGAGAGACTTCTTTGTCCGAACTGCGTACAAATGGAATAGTTTGCCGGAACACTTAGTCTCAGGTGGCTTCAACCCACAGATGTTTAAAAAAAGCGTTAATCTACACCTCAGAACGCCAGTTGTTGTGGGACCCAGGTCTAGACCTAGGTCTTAAAAGGTATTTATGTGTTGTTGTGACACATATTCTAAACCCTATTACACAACACATTTTATTAAAAAAAAAAAAAAAAAAAAAAAAAATAATTACTTATTATCGGGAATAATACTTTCAATAATTACTTTGAGCAATAATTGCTCACAAAATCGCCCAAAAATTAATATTCCATTAATGTTGTCTATATATGGAACATATATGCCAATATATTGACCGTGTGTAAGATATTAGTTTCGCATTGATTTGCAACAATCAATAATGACTTTAAAATGACTTAGGATGTTGACTAAATAGAAATATTTCTCACCCTATGAATTCACATCCTATGAATTCTAATACAAAAACATCCAAATAATTTTGATTTTTTTGGCATCACTTCTTCTATTCCTTTTTTGCATCACTTCTTCTGCACACCTTCATCGAATATATTTTCACTATTCTTACTGCCCTTGCTGACCATAAAATGTTATAACGATCAAAATTGTTTGCAACGTTTTTAGTAACCTACCACAGGTAAAGAAAGCGTATATTAAACCGCATGAGCACTGTGACAATTTGTGAATCCATTTTTGTTCCGTATGTTCTAATGTTCTATATAGAGACACACCGGAAAACTTATTTGAACGCGTATTTTTTTATATATCCTTTGTTGTATATATAATACTATTTTTTTTATATTTTACTGATCAACTAGAGTGCTGATCCTTTTACATTCATATTTAAAAAAAGTGTGTAAAAAAAAAATAGATCATTTCTCATTACAACTCTTTGAAATTATTGCTACTACGTCAACAAAATGTATACACACAAACTTTATTTATAGGCGTAGCAAAGCACGCCGGGTCCCGCTAGTATATATATATATATATATATATATATATATATATATATATATATATATATATATATATATATATATATATATATATATATATATATATATATATATATATATATATATATATATATATATATATATATATATATATATATATATATATATATAAACGATATGAGATATAACGAAAACGACCGGCACTCTCACGGTCGCATTTGTTGAGGTAGATCAAAATAATTTTCTGTACTTGTGTGTTCTAATGATATCTTGGACAAGCTTGTGAATCAGCGAAATTCGACACGTGGTTAAGAAACAAGAGGCTTTTTTCTGAAAAAAATTGAATTTTTAAAACCGTTATAACGGCCGTTTGGATACTAATATTTCAAAAAATTTAACAAATTTAAAATTCTTGGAATCTTTTTTATCAATTTGTTTTAAAAATAGACCTCTGCAGTTAGAGGTTCCTGAGTGAGCGGCTCCAACAAAAAAGTTTGCAAAAAAAATTTTTTTTTTTAAACAACCGGCACTCTCACGGTCGCATTTGTAAGGCAAGATCAAAAAACCTTTTTTAAAAATTTCCGTTTTATTAATATCTTAGACAAGTTCGTAAATCAGCCCAATCCAAAACATGGTTAAGAAACTAGAAGCTTTATACTAGAAAAATACTCTGTTTTCTAGATCCGTTATAACGGCCGTTTGGATTCTAATATTTTTAAAAGCTTCATAAATTTAGAATTTTTGAAACCTTGTTAATCAGTTTCTTTAAAAAAAAAGACCTCTGCAGTTGGAGGTTTCTGAGTGAGCGGCTCCAACAAAAAAGCTTGTAAAACACAAAATGCGTTTGAATCAACTGGCGCTCTCACGGTTGCATTTGTAGAGCCAGATCAAAAAACCTTTCTTAAACATGTGTGTTTTATTAATATCTTGGACAAGTTCGTAAATCAGAAAAATCTGACACATGGTTAAGGAACTATAGGCTTTATACTAGAAAAAAAAGTGTTTTTTTTAATCCGTTATAACGGCCGTTTGGATACTAATATTTTTAAAATCTTCATAAATTTAGAATCTGTGGAAGCATTTTAATCCGTTTCTTATAAATATAAACCTCTGCAGTTAGAGGTTTTTGACTTGTTGGCTTCAACAAAAAAGTTTGCAACAATCCCCAACTACAATTTCCAAAAACCTTATAACAGTCAATGTCAACCTTATAATAACAGTCAAAAAAATAAAAGATTTGAATAGAAGAAATAAATTTTTTTTTCTTAGAAATAAACTATTTTGATATTTTGCAGTAATTGCAAGACATATGATATAGAGTAGGTTTGTGTCATAAATTGTCACACACATGTTCTGTGGTAGATTTGATATTTGTTTGTTGCAAAAGTGGATAGATATGATTTTGCTTGTAGGTAGCTAATTCGTGTTTTTAAATTTGTTCGATATCTGTTTGAAATTAGTTTGTTTTGTTTAAACTAATCTGATACATCAGATTCTACTGGCACACAAAACTGTCTGATCTCGAAATCTACCTATTTCTAGCGGATATACGTGCCGCTTGGACTTTTTTTTTTATTTATTTATTTATTTATTTATTTATTTAGTACTATAATAATATTTACAAAGAGTTATTATTTCGGAGATCTGCTTAATACTGTGAAGCATAACATCAGATGATTGGCATGAATTATATTACTAAAAATTTTTTTATAGTGCAGTTACAGCAAAATGTTTTCTACTAGATTACATTAAACCTAACTTAAACTAACCTATTACTATAGTTTCTTATACTTAACTATAAGTTATAGTTAAGATAATTAAAATGCATATAAGAATTATATAAGGCATAATTAATAATATTTATTTATTAAGTGGCTAGACCTCTAACAATAGCATTTTCATGATTGTTATTAAGTTTTGATAAATATTTATTATTTAATTCTATTGCATATTCAGCTACTTGCTTAATTTTAGTTATTTTGTGTAATTGGAAAGAGCGGTATCGCCTTGGGACTTTTAGAATTAACTTTAAGTATTTGTTTTGTAATACTTGTAATTTTTGTTTGTGTGTGAGTGCTGATTGCCACCAAATAGGGCTTCCATACATAATAATAGGTCTAACAATTGCTTTGTAAATCAACAGCTTATTTTCAAAATTAAGACCACTTTTCTTATTGAGTATTGGATTTTTTTTTTTTTTTTTTTCCTTTATCTCCATTTAGGAACATAGGGCGTCTACTAGACTGGACCATCTAACTCTGTTGGGGGAAATCGCTTTCAGTTCACCCCAAGTCTTGCCAATTTGTTTTGCTTCAGCTAGCACCGTTTTCTTCCATGTCATGGGTGGTCTTCCAACTCTCCTTTTACCTTGTGGATTCCACTCTAGGGACATCCTTGTTATATCTTCGACTGATTTTCTCAGTGTATGTCCTATCCATCTCCATTTTCTTTGTTTTATCTCGGTCTCAATGTCTAACTGCTCTGTCTGCCGTAGAAGTTCCTGGTTACTGATGGTGTTTGGCCAGAAGCATTTGATCAGTCTTCTCAGGCATTTGTTCACAAACACCTGTAGTTTATTTGTGATCTTTCTTGTTTGTTTCCACGTTTCACACCCATACAGCAGTACTGACTTGACACATGCATTGAACATTCGTAGCTTGGTCTTTCTTGACAGGACGGATGCATTCCAGATCTTGTGAACTCTATTGAACGTATTTCTGGCTTTGTTAATACGCTGACTGATATCTTCTTCAGTCCCGCCTGTTTTTGCTACAGTACAACCAAGGTACACAAATTTGTCAACTTCGTCCACTTGTGTATTGTTGATGGTAATTGGTGTTATCGTTTTGGTGTTCAATCTCATAGCCTTTGTTTTTCTGATATTAATGTTGAGACCGACTTCATGTGCAAGGGTTGATAGCTTCTGTATTTTCTGCTGCATGTCCGTATGTGTGTGTGTAAGTAGACAGATGTCATCTGCGTAGTCTAGATCATTGAGCCGTCTTGTTGTATTCCATTGGATTCCATTTGGACTTGCATCATCGAGCTTTCTCATGATACTATCTAGTACTATTAGGAATAGTAGCGGGGATAGTACACAGCCTTGTCTCACTCCTCGGTGGTTGTAGTATTCATCACTTTGCTGTCCTTTGTATTGTATTCTGTTTGCAGCATCCCGATACATTTCTTTGATTAGATCAACTATTTTCTTCGGGATGCCCATTTCACAAAGTGTCTTCCATATCGCGCTTCTGTTGATTGAGTCGAAGGCGCGTTCGAAGTCCACGAAGAGGAGATACAATGGTGAATTCCATTCATTTGATTGCTCAATGATGATACGGATTGTGTTGATATGATCGGTACAGCTTCTTCCTGGTCTAAAGCCGGCTTGTTCATTTCTTAGTTTCATGTTAATTGATGGAGATATTCTTTCGAG
Organism: Diogma glabrata; assembly: GCA_963693315.1. Taxonomy (NCBI): domain Eukaryota; kingdom Metazoa; phylum Arthropoda; class Insecta; order Diptera; family Cylindrotomidae; genus Diogma; species Diogma glabrata. The sequence goes on from OY856186.1 coordinate 391,274,031, forward strand.
AATGATCATCGCTAGTATTTTCATTATTGTGTTGAGCAGAGATATACCTCTCCAATTTTTGCATTCTCTTAGATCACCTTTCTTTGGGATTGTTATGGTTAAACCTTCTTTCCATTTGGTTGGTATTTTACCTTCGTTCCATACATCAGCTAATAGTGGTGTTAGAGCTTCTGCTGTTGTGTTTACATCTGCTTTGAGTAATTCTGCTGGTATATTCTCTGTACCAGCAGATTTGTTGTTCTTGAGTTTCTGTATGGCATCTCTAACTTCCCGTTCCGTTGGTGGATGGGTGCTGATAGTTTCGTTATAGTTGTCATCCGGAGACTGCAAGTTATTTTCTTGTTGGTGGCAGTTGTCTTCGAAGTATTCTTTCCATCTATTTAGCTGTTGTTCATGTGTTGTGAGGGTTTGACCAGATTCATCCTTTATTGGTGGAGTGTTTGTATATTTGTTGGTGACCTTTCTCACGCATTTGTGTAGTGTGCGCATATTTCTATTAGCTGCTGCTGTTTCTGCAGTCTTGAGAATGCTTTCCGTATATCTTCTGCGATCATTCCTTGCCATCTTTTTAACTTGTTTTGCTGTACTTTCATATTTTTTTGCGGATCTCGGTTGTGTTCTGGTGACACAACTGCAACTTGAGCTGTCGACGCTCTTCAATTTTCTTCCATGTATCATCGCTAATCCATGGTTTCCATGATTTGTCTTGGTATCCAAGCACATCTGTAGCAGTTTTGACGTAAGCTTCTTTAACTTGTTCCCATTTTTCATCAATACTGGTGGTTTCGTTGTTTGGTAGATTGAGCTGGAGCGACTCTTTGAAGATGTTGTTTGTATTTTTGTCGCTCAATCTGTTGATGTTGAATTTCCTCTGAAATGGCTTGTTGTGTTTTACAGCGGCTGGTTTAATTTTGAATGTTGCAATTACCAGTTGGTGGTCGCTGTGTATGTCTGCTCCTCGCTTTGCTCTGACGTCTTGTAGAGAGGATAGAAACTTCTTATTCACCAGTACGTGATCAATTTGATTCTTGGTTCTTCCATTTGGTGATGTCCAAGTGTATTTGTGTATGTTCTTGTGTGGGAACTTGCTGCCTCCTATGAATAGTTGATTTGTGACACAACAATCGATGAGCCTGTCTCCATTATTGTTACGTGTTGATTCTAGTGCATGTTTACCCATGACTGATTCCATTCCGGTGTTGTCGGTTCCAATTTTGGCATTGAAATCACCTTGTATTATTTTGATGTCATTTCGGTGTGCACTAGCCAGCGTTGCTTGGAGCTGTTCGTAGAATTTATCTTTTGTCGCATCATCAGCTTCTTCGGTAGGTGCATAGCACTGTATGATCGTTGTATTTCTAATTTTCGATTGGAATCTTGCTGTTATTATTCTGCTACTGATTGGTTTCCATTCGAGAAGTGCTTTTTTTGCGTTAGGTGTTGTTAGTATTGCTACGCCTTGTTCATGTGTGTTGGATTTACCAGAGAACATCATATAGTTTCCTTCACTTGTTGTTAACTCTCCGCTGTTTTTCCATCTAACTTCACTGAGTCCTAGTATCTCGATGTTATATTCTTTCATTACTTTCTCAACTTGTGCTAACCGCGATGTTTCTATCAGAGTTCTGACATTCCAGTTTCCTACTCGTGTCCGGGTACGATAGCTAAGGGTCGATGTTTGATTATTCCGGTTTGTTTTACTTTGTTTCTTTCTAGTATTCGTTTCTTTAATCAATTGAATTTCGGATTCACCTTTCGGATTAACGGGTGATTGGGCCATCGAATCCTAGCCAGTTCCAGGGCTGCTGGATAAGGTATACTGGCATACCGTGGGCGAGATATTCTTGCTTCAATGTGATTCAATCATGTTTCCATATTTTTTCTGGTGAAGTTCCCAAGCGGCCACCCGTTTAAGTTCGCACCCTTCCCAGTGTTGCTTAACTTCCTTGTAAGTGATGTTGTTGACTTATCCACTTCTCCATCTCGCCCACATTGAGTATTGGATATAAGGTAAAAAATATTTTGTTACATTTCTCCACAACATTAGAAATGTGGGTTTTAAATGTTAATTTTTGGTCTAAATGAATCCACAGATATTTCACTGAAGTAGCCCAACTGATTGGAATACCATCAATTACTATGTTGCTTTGAGGCAGTTTTCGAGGTGCTCTACATCTGGAAAAATATATAGCTTGGCATTTTGAGTTGTTTATTAATAATTTCCATTTTTTGAAATAATTATTTAGTTTATTTAAATACCCATTTAGATTTGCGATTATCACAGCTGCAAGCTCATCACTTGAAAAAATAGCAGTATCGTCAGCAAATAAAGCTAGTTGACAATTGTCATCTTTAGGGATATCGTTTAAATAGAGATTGAATAAAATTGGTCCTAAAATGGAGCCTTGTGGAACACCGGAAGTTACACTGCATAAATCAGATCGTTGATTATTTATTTGTACATACAAATTTCGATCAGATAAATAAGATTTCAAAATTTTGATTATGTAGAATGGAAACTTATAATTGATTAATTTGGAAATAAGTCCATCAGGCCAAACTGTATCAAATGCGTTTTGCAAATCAATTAGAAACATGCCAGTTGAAAGCATTCTAGTTCTTTTGTTTTTTACAAACCTCACTATTCTGTCAATCTGTTGAACTGTAGAGTGCGCATGTCGAAATCCGAATTGCTCATCAATAATTATTTTATGCTCTTCAACTATATCAAGAATACGATCCTTTATGCAATACTCAAATATTTTAGACAAGGTGCACAAGAGGCTGATAGGACGGTAATTGTTAGCAACAGTTGGGTCTTTGCCCGGTTTTAAAATTGGCAAAACTTTTGCAGTTTTCCATATCGTAGGAAAATATGAAAGCTCTAAACATCTGTTGAATAAACATTTAAGACACTCTATAGCACGTTTAGGTAAGTTTTTCAATAAAACATTTTGAATATTATCAATCCCTGGAGATTTAAAGGGTCTTACATGGGTAATAACACTAGCAATCTCCTCAAATGAAATTCCTCTATCTATTGTGAACTCCTCGATCGTGTCTATATCATCTGCTGCATTTTTAATACTTTTATCAAAGTCAGAGACGTTTGTATTCATTAAGAATGACGATTTGAAGCAGTTACTAATAAGATTACATTTATCTTTGCTATTGAAAATTAGACTATTTGAAGCTGTGTCTTTCAATGGAGGAATAGGCATTCGTTTAGATTTTAAATTTTTTGGAACTTCCCAAAAGGATTTTGAACCTTTGGAGAGCATTTTTAACTGTGTATTCCATTTAACATTAAGCTACTTATAGATATTTGAATTTATGGTCAAATTTAAATCTTTAACTATTTGTTTTAAAAACGGATATCTGTACCTTTGATATTGACGTCTTCTCGAGTTGCGTAATCTAATAAGACTTAACGTATAGTCGTCTAGGATTAATTTGTCATTAAATGTAATGGGTTTTAGTGGTATTGCCTGGTCGCGTGCAGAATTAATAATACTAGTAAACTTCTCAATGCTAACATCAATGTCGGCAGATGAATTCAATTTTGATAGTATATTATCATTAGCCAATTGAAAATCAATTATATGTTGATACAACGGCCAGTTCGCTTCCTTAAATGAATACTTTTGGTTATATACTGTGGTTTCAGAATACGCCAAGTTAACTGTAGATATTACTGGTATGTGATCCGAATTAAGATCATTAATTGTTAAAATGTTTGAAAAATGTTGTGGAATATTGCTAATAAATAGATCCAAGGTGCTTGGTGTACCTGCGTGACTATAATATGTTGCAGATAATGGAGCAACAATAGCATATTTTTGTGAATTAATTGATAATTGTTGTAATATTCGCCCACCCGCATTAGATTGTCTACAATTCCATTGTTGATGACGACAGTTGAAATCACCACCGGCAATAAAATATTCATTTCTACTTGTTAGTTTAATTAAATCAATTAAATCAAAATTTGATTCATTTGAATGGGGACAGACAAAAATTTTAATATCTTGTATATTATCATTAATTAAAATGCCTAATGATTCTACACATTAAAGATTTAAATCAGGCAAAATTGAATGAGGTATAGTATTTTTTATCAAAATACCAACACCTCCCATACGTTGAGAAAATCTATCCCTCCTATAAAATCTATAATTGGGTACAAAAAATGGGATATTTTGTGTTAAAGCAGTTTCTGTGATAAGCATTACATCAATATTAAATTTTTCTAAGAATTCAATTAGTTCATATTTTTTATTTTTGATGCTACGAGCATTCCAAGTACTAATAATCATATTACTATGGGTGAGAGCCATATTTGATAGCGATTTGCGTAATAATAAGGAGTTGTTCATCCTTTAATTTAACAATAATTTCATTAAAAATTTCAAATAACTCATGCATACTAAATAAATCAGATGTACTAAGACTAAAACTTACATTATTATTAAAATTAATATCCAAACCAGAATTTTTAACAGTTTCAGCAAATGAATTTTGATTTGAAAATAAATTATGTTGTTGCTTTGTTGAAGGTTGTGTTGAATCATATAAATTTGGAAATTGGTTCATATTTCGGTTAAGGTCAAAGAATTTATGATCTTGATAACTTTTTTGATTCGCAAAATTTTTTAACTGCAGCTGTTTCTTTAATTGAATATATTTTCCTCTTGCTGGGCAAATTACAGAATTAGCAGGATGATTTCCTTCACAATTAGTACACATATGTTTATCTTCAGCTTTTTCAACTGGACAGTTCATATCACCATGATCGATAGCGCAATAGTTACACTTTGGTTTCATTTGACAATTAGAAATCCCGTGACCAAACATTCGACATTTGATACATTGTGTAGGACCTGTAGGTGGATTAGCATTCTCCCATTTAACTATTGTATGGTATATTGACTTACATTCCTTTAATTTATTTAGATTAATTGTATTTTTTTTAAATGACACAAAAAATATCACTTCATCCCACTTGCGTTTTTTTGGTGTAGTTTTAGTCACTTTTATTGGATTAAGATTATATATGGTTTTAATCTCATCTTCAACAATTTTTGCTTCAATATCTGGCAGGCCAAATAATACAAATTTCATAAGTTTATCTTCGTCACGAGTAAATGAGAAGAAATTATGACTTGTTGTGAGTTCATCATGTAATTTTGTATAATCTTGATTACTGTACACAAAAATTTTTGTTCCAAGAGAAATATATTGGATGTTGAATTCCTTTATGTTAAGTTTTTGCATTATTTCATGTATTTGTTTACTGTTTAATTTGCAAACAAAAGGTGGAATTTTGGTTTTTTTACTTTGAGTTTTATTCTCAATAGCGTGTATAAACTTTGATGAACTTGAAAAATTCATTAATGGAGAAAAACGGGAACTAGTAGCAACGTTATATGCCTGCTGGGCCGCAGGCTTTGATTTTTCATCTTGCGGCATATTTGTATCACTTATACGTCTTCGTTTAGTCACTTTGCCACATGTTTGACTGAACATGGGCTTCGAAAACAAAAATGACTCACTATTTATGATAAATTTGTTTTATCATGCACTGTCACTGATTTATTTTTAATTTTATTTTAAATTTTTTTTTTATAAAGTAGATCAATAAATATTATAATATTTTAATTAAACACAATTATATTTTGGTCTTTACTCATCGAAAGCACAAAATCGAATCTCCTTTTTTTTTTATTTTATATTTAAAATGCCAAAGTAGCCAAAGAAGTTTTACTTCAACCGTGTGTAAAGATTACACGCACTCTTTTTTTAAAATATTATTTTAAATATTTGGTTTTAATCACCACCTGGTGGCGACCACCGAAACTTATTTACTTTCAGTCCTAATGACTGAAAACATGTTCAGTCACTACTTAGAAAAGATTCCCTTTCCCATAGGTTTTACTATATATTAAAATGACATTTTCGTAGCTTGAAGTAGAAAAATATGATTGTTTGACTGACAACCAAATGTCAAAACGAATATTTTAATATATTTAAAATATTCATTTTGACAATTGATTGTGAAACAATCATCTTTTGTTTTCTTTATTGTAATTTTGGTCCAATTTTTGATATTTTTACGCAAATGTAATTTTTTTATTTTCAAATCAAATCAAGACTGCGATGATTTGTTAGGATCAAACAGGGGCCCTATTCCCGAACACATATTTGTCAATCGACAATATTGTCAATTTTACCAAAATGCTTAACAAATTTGTTTAAAAATGGTATTCTGTAACTCATATTTGTGTCAAAAAAATTATAACAAATTTTTACAAAATTATAACAGATTTTTGGTACTAGATTCGTACTTTTGACAACTAACTTTTTTAATCTTAAAAGATGCAAAATAAAATAAAAATATATATAATAAATAAATATGTTTTAGTGATATTTATATAAAAATATGATTATTTAATATTATTAAAGGCTTAATTTTGCGTTATAAATTAATTTTTACGCCAATCGATGAAATTTGTATAAAAAAGTCAACACACAAAACATAAAGCAAAATTGTGGTTTTGACAGTAACTATATTGTTCTTGTCAGATTCACAATATTGTGTTGAATTTTCACCAAATTGGTGTTACATAATACGAAATTCACAATATTGTGTGAATTTACAATATTGTGATGACATTTATGTGTTCGGGAATAGGGTCCCAGAATAGAACCGCTCCGTTCGCTTCGTTATATTTGAGCTGTCAGTTTATATATAAAACTTAAATTAAAACACAATGAACGGAAGGGAAAAAGGCGGAACGAACACTAAACACAAATTCAAACTTAACGGAAGACATAACATCAAATGTTGCTTAATTTAGCAACAAATTTGTATAAATTGCACATAATTCAAAAAATTTCATGAAATATAAATTATTAATTTAGTAAATCTATAAAATAATAAATGAAAATATAGATATAAATAACATAATTATTTTTGGATAGTAAAAACAAAGCGGTTGTATTGTGTTTTATAAAACGAACGGAAAGGATTCTGTTTGTACCTTAATAAAAAAAATTAAAACGTGTATCTTATTTTTTTATTATAGTCCCTGGGCCTACGCCGATTTCATTTGATGATTACCACATATTTTACACTTCGTGAGGCGCTTGTCCTTGACGAGTCCGAAAGCTTTTGCTTTTTTGTTCGGCAATCTCCGGAAAATGCCGATTGCCTGCGATCTTGTAATTTTGCAACCACAATTCTCTTTTTAACTATGGGTGGTGGAAATTTGTTTTAAAATACGAGGGTAACATTGTCCGACAAAAATTTGTGTGCTATTGTCGAGTCAGACAATCGAGTAAGACAACCCAGACATGCACAAATGTAAATTGTCAGACTCGACAATAGCAGACACTTTTTTGTCGAACAAGGTTACCTTCGTGTTCTAAAATAAATATCCACCCCCCATGGTTAAAAAGAAATTGTGATAGCAAATTTACAAGATCGCGGGCAATCGGCATTTTTCGGAGATTGCCGAACGAGTGGCCGAAGCGAGGAAAATGGCAGAACAAAAGTTTTCGAACACGTCAAAAACAGGTGCCTTACGAAGCATAAAATATGTGGTAATCACTAAATGAAATGTAAGTGGCCCAGAGACTATTAGTTTTGACAGACGTGACTTGAAATATGTTATGAAATTTAGTCACAGGCAAATAATAAAGTTAAACTGTGCTCGAACGAGTCGAGTCCATCGCTTTTAATATTTTTTTTTGTTTAAAAGGTACATTGTTTTCGGTAAAAAGGCATTTGAATGTATTCTTAGTGTGAAATTGTTTGTACTTAGTGCAGTGGCGTCATTTCACCAAAATCTTAGGGGGGGCGAAAATTGAAATGACATAAAAAGATTTTTTTCGTAAAACATAACATACACGTTTTTATACACACATATATTTAAAAGCATTTAAATGCATCGACTTAGAAATAAAAATAAAATGCTTTTGAGCTACATTGATTACTCTGCTAGCCTTCTGGTGTTGTTTCATCGAATCGTATGACGCAAAGTTCTGCAAAATCCCTTCATTTGTTAAAAATAATTTTAAATTTAGTATCATCTCTGCATTGTTTAAGCATCAAGAAAGTAGTTTTAATTAAAGCGTTTGTGCTAGAAATTATTAGATCTTTGCTTTGTAACTGTTCAGAGAGTGAATTTGTAAACGACAGCAGATCGTGCAGCATAGAAAAAAATGGATGGTTTTTCTATACGATTTTTTAGATCCCGGGCATCCCGGGATTAAAAATTTATGAGTCAGTCCCATGATCCATAAAACACCATGGGATTGCAATCCCTACGTGACTCCTCTTATGTCGAATCGTTTTTTTGTTTGTTTGTTTGTTTTCCTTTATTTGTCTCAGAGAGAAAGAGTTATGTCTACCCTAAACTGACCAGAGCCAAATCGTTAAAATGTGGGACAAAATGCAAACATTCTTCCAAATACTAACTAATTAGAATTTCTACTGCGAGAAAGTGGAACGGTGAAAACGTGCTAACTAGATTGTGCATAAATTTACTATTTAATGCTTTCCTTTACTATTTAATTCTTCAAAAAATTCTTTTATTTTAATTGGACATTTAACCGTTAGGAACGTGCTTGCAGTGGTTCGTACATTTTCTAAATTCTTTTTAATGCTGGCATTCCCGCCAGCCAGTGAGTTTCACTGTATCCAATAAGTTGGTTATGTTCGACATTACTTTTGCCGCAGAACTCCTTCAACGTCTCCAGTAAAGATAGTAAAATATCCAAATTTTTTTAACTCTCTCTCTCTCTCTGGCGTTTACATCCCATGGAGGGATTTTGCCGTCTGTGCCACCAGCTTCCACTCATCTCATTCCATGACCAGTTGACCCCAGTTTCGACATCCTATATCACGAAGGTCTTGGATGATGTCATCACGCCAGCGTTGTCTAGGTCTTCCTCTTCGACGAACACCAGCTGGTTGTTGTTGGGACGCTTTTTTTATCATTCTATCCAATGGAGCCCTTTCTACATGACCAAACCATCTAATCCGGTTGGATTTAATGAATCCGATTACATCGCAGCCTCCAAGAAGCTGTCTGATTTCATGATTCATTCGGATTCTATACTGATTTTCAGCAACTTTACATGGACCATAAATTGTTCGTATGACCTTCCTCTCGAATGTTGATAAAATTCTACAATCGGAGGAAGTCAGTGTCCAGCTTTCACTTCCAAATGTAAGCACAGGTCGGATTAATGCTTTGTAAAGTGAGAGTTTACACGACCGCGAAAGATGTTTCGATCGCAAAAGTTTTGAGTATGCGTAGAAAACTCTGTATGATATCTGCCTGCATGTCATTTGACGATGTTATTACAGACCCGAGGTATTTGAAGTTTTCCAAGCGTCCCACTTCATAGTCGCCAGTATCCAGATTTCCGGGAGGTATGTTCTTAGATGTTGTTAACACTTTAGTTTTGCCGGTGTTGATGCATAATCCAAGCCGTTTAGCATTTCTTTCAAGCTGAGAGAGACTATCCTTAATATCGCTCGTTCTACGTCCGAGAAGCACAATATCATCTGCGTAGCCAAGAACTTGACTAGATTTATTATATATGCAGTTTTGTGTCTCAATTCGGCTTTTTCTTATCGCGTACTCCAGCGCCGAATTAAATAGTACGGGCGCGAGTGCATCACCTTGTCGAACACCTGATGTTATATCGAAAGGATCAGAAACTGACCCTTCGATTACTATTCTACAGTTTGATCCCGATGTTGTGAGTTTGCACAGAGAAACAAGTTTCTCTGGGATACCAAGACATATGAGTGCGGACCAGAGGTTGTCGCGGATGATACTATCATATGCTTGCCTGAAATCAACGTAGAGCTGGGAATGCTGATGTTGTACTCCCAACAGTTTTCCAGAATCATCCTTAATGTAAAACATTGATCTGTGGTTGAGCGGTTGGGACGAAAACCACACTGATAGTCACCGATGATAGATCCGGCGAACGGGATGAGTCGAGCAAGTACGACATTAGCTAGTATTTTGTATGCAGTATTCAACAGTGCGATGCCACGATAATTTGCACACTTTAGACGGTCACCTTTCTTATGTAGCGGAACAATGAGAGCAGGTTTTCCATTCAGCAGGTAGTTCTTAATGGTCCCAGATTGCAAGAACCAGATCGTATATACGTGAGACCAGAGCTGCTCCTCCATTTTTCAGAAGTTCTGCGGGAATTCCATCGAAACCTGGTGATTTGCCATTTTTCAGTTTTTTAATGGCAGCTTCCACTTCTTCTATTGCTGGGTAAGGGACAAAAATCTCCTCAGTTGATGGAGCAATTGCTAGAATAGGATGAACTTCATTCGTCCTATTCAGTAGGTCTTGAAAGTGGGATCGCCACACTGCCAGCACATCACGTTCACTTGTTGTGAGTTCATTATTTTCATTTTTGATGGCTGTAGATCTTGGGTGGAAATCTTTTGTCAGATTCCGTGCATTGGCAAAGCACTCTTTTGAATTTCCGTTGACCGCATGTTGGTTGATGTTTTCGATGCAGCTCTTCATGTGTTCGCGTTTCTTTTTCCGTAGAAGTTTTGCTGAGGCTTTCCTTGCGCATAGATAATCAGCTTGGGAGCTTCGGGTGTTCCTTGTTAACCATTTTTCTCGCAGTTTCTGTTTATGTTCAACGGATTGGCGGCAGTCGTCGTCAAACCATTCGTTGTGTGATTTCGGTGGTCGTTTTCCGATTGTAGTTTGTGCTGCGTCAATAATGGTTGATTGAAGCGTTTGCCATTCTTCTTGTATGGTTAATGGCATCTCAGAAGAGATGTCATGCTCTTCTATGTTTTGTGTTATTATTTCCTGATATCTATTCAGCGTTTCCGGATGTTTAAATGCTTCGACATTCCAGCGCACGGTCTTTTTTGCTTGTCTGTTAAATGTAGATGATAATTTGCACTTGTACTTAAAGATGACAAGCATATGATCGGTGTCCATATCAGCACCTCTGTATGATCGAACGTCAGTTATGCTTGTAGAGTGTCTCTTAGAGATCATGACGTGATCGATTTGATTTTCCGTTCTTCCGTCATTTGATTTCCAAGTTGCCTTGTGAATTCTCTTGCGAGGGAAGAAAGTGCTGGAAATTACCAAATCATACATCATAGCCAGCTCGGCTGCGCAAAAACCGTTATTGTTGCTGGTATGATGCAAGCTGTTAGGGCCGATATGTGTTTTAAGTTCTGCAATCCTACTGATTTGAGCATTAAAGGCACCTACCACGATTTTTATATCGTGCCGCGGGATGTTATTGATGACTTCTTCGAGTTCTAGGAAGAACAGGTCTTTAATATCATCTGCTTTATCTTCAGTAGGTGCATGAACATTGATGATCGTAACATTGAATTTTTGCGTGCGGATTCTCAGTGTGCATAACCGCATATTGATAGGGCAGAAGTCGATAACATGCTGATTCACGCGACGGTGTATAAGAAAGCCAACTCCAAATTCTCCTCCGTTTTGATGACCGCAATAATACAGAGTGTATCCTTTCGCTGTTTCATGGATTCCACTGCCTGGCCATCTTAGTTCTTGTAATGCCACTATATCCAGTGTGTAGCTCTCGACTTATTGAGTGAGTTTTAGGAGATCTCCTGGTCTTCTGAGGCTTAGCACGTTCCAGGTTCCCATTTTTAAATCGTAGTCCGGGTACAGTTTCCGAGGTCGTTCCAATAATGAATCCGAGATATTCCGAGGCCTGTGTACAGAATTCATGACAATAATTTTTTTACGGAAATGGGGTGTTAGCCCTTCGCCCAACCCAAATTTTCGTGAATGGGTTCGTTCTGCATCTTAAGGTTACCAGAAACAACCTTTTTACACGTTTATATAGCGAGCCGCTTGATCCAAGACAGACGCCCGCTGAAAACCGCCCCTTACATGGAGAACAGACGCTTTCTACACATTTATATAGCGAGCCGCTTGATCCAAGACAGACGCCCGCTCCAAGCCGCCCCTAACATGGAGAACAGACGCTTGAGTTGCACTGGTTTTATGGCGCCAATGACTCGCCATGGTGCAGAATCATTGAGTATTTACTCTGCACCTCTCAACTACACCAACCTAATTCTGTTAGCGTTACCCAGGTAGCACGACGTGGACGTATAATTTTGGATTTTCGCTACCCATTTTTTGGGTTTTTTTTAACCCTGCCATTAAAATCAGCAGCATTTCTTATTGCATTATTTAGAATATGGGCTGCGAATCCAATATTCAATTCACTCTGGTTCAAATTCGAGTTTAGATTGTTTTTAAATTTTCACCCCTTGACGTGACACCACTAAAATTGGTGTTCGTGTTATCAGCGCAAATTGCCACTAACTTTTTGTCTATGTTAAATAACAACAAGAAAACAAAATAACAACAAAACTTGTTCAAGCTACTGGAGCTGGCGGCTTATAGCAACGCTTTTTTATGTTTATCTGTATCTAAATGTCTTTTAATATCATAATGTCCACTGTTAATTTGCAAATTCACTCCGACTGGTAATACACTAAACTTTTGCGTCGTTATATTTTGATTTTTTTATAAAAGGATAGTCCAATTCAATATCGTACAAGAATTTACGTAAACGTTTTCTATCCGTCTTGATTTGTAGGAGAACTTTTTAAATATAATTTTAAAAATTAGTATAAATTTACCTTTTATAGTAGCTTAAAACTTTTGTTACACAAGTAAAGACTGCAAAACAATTGAAACAATTTATTTTAATTTTACTAAATAATCAATATCTTTTCTGTATTCTGTAAGTATAAGAGGTATACAGTAAACCTCTCGTTCTATCTTTTGCAAATCTATACCATTTATCAAGTTTTTATGCTGTTTGCTTTGTTTGTTCTTTATTGAGAAAAAAAAATTATATATTAGAAAATAATAATTTTACTTTTGAGCTTCCTAGTTAAAGTGTGTTTTAAACAGAGTTTGAACGATATAAATTTGAACGAAACGGCTAAAAGACAATTAGAGCAATAATTTTGAAAAACTACATTATCGAAAAATTTAAATGCCGTAAATGGAATTTTTATGAATAAAAAGGAATAATTGTTATGTTCTATAAAAAAAATAAACCAAAACAATAAAAATTAAATATAGGGTTCGCGTTGAGATCCGAACCTTTCTCATAACCCCCTACATCGGCAATGACAACGAAATTTCGTACTGAGTTTCTTAAAGCTCATTTTATTAAATCGGTTTAAATTATTAAATGTTTGAAAATGTATATTATAACACAAACTGTTTTTTGTCCCAAAAATATCAAATGTTTTCAACCTACATTGTTTTTAAAAATGGTTAAAAATCTATATTTTTCTATGCTATTATGTTCGCTGTACTATAGAACAATTTTTTGGTTCTGGTCCTGCCATAATAGCGCTAGTATTTTACGAAATGTTGTGTCAAAAAGTGAGGAAATAGACCTTTAATTGTGTACTTTCATCAATTTGTTTCCTCTTTTCTTTTGTAATAAACTTATTATAAAAGCCATCTACCAACTTTACTATTTAATGTTAAAATTATTCCTTTAAAAAAAGGTTATTATTCCTTTAAAAAAAATTCGATCTATTTTTCATAATAAATATTACATATCTTGTGACTAATTCAAAATAAAAAAGGTTTTATTAATAAAACATCAACAAAAATTATAAATATATGTATTATGTAACTTAATTAAAATAAAATCCCCTGAATGCAATCTAATTTTTATTAAAACTTCAAATAACTAAACAAAAGGACGTCACACGATCTTTTATGATAAAACTGTTATATTGCAAGAGAAATACATACTCAAATAGTAGTTTTTGTTTTTCCTTAATTTAGTTCACAGGAATGAAATTATGGAAAATAATTATCGGAAACCACTATTATATGATTTTTAGCACTGCCTGTCAAAAAACTAATTAATTTTCTTGTTAATATCGAAATTATAATAATTTGAACGAAACGGGAAATGACAGTGCAATAAAATGCTATAAAAACTGCATTATCGATTAAATTGCACTATCGTAAAACGAAATGTATGTATGAATAAAATAAAAGTGTGTAAAAAAACAATAATTTTAATGTTATTTAAAAAAAAACTTTAAAAAAATGTGCAACAATCCGGTTTCGAACTTTCAATCTATAGATCATCAATCGAGCGCGCTACCCATATACCAATTTGAACTTTTGTAAAATAATAGACTAAAGGATAGATAAGATTGAACGTTACGCTCGTATAGAAGGATAGACTCACGGCTATTATATTATGGATCCCTTCCGTTCATAAATTTAAGTTGATCATATTGTTTTTGAATATCTTCTAAAACTGAATTAATTACGTGTTCTGTCAATTCAACAGCCGCATCACAAATATTATCACAAATATTATCATTAATGTTCAAACACGAATTATTTTGTAGGTTGCCACAGTCATAACAAAGGCTATACATTTTACCGATTTTGCATCTTTAATATCTATTTTATTTAAATTCACACACTTCCTGTGGAAAACATATTTGCACATATTACAAGCAATATAATCGTTACGGTTAATTCTTAACTTGCATTTAACACAAAGTGACATATTTATCAGTAAAAAAAGCAAAAAAATTTTTTGGGCGATAAAAATAAACTGGATAATATTTTAATTTAGAATAGGATAACTGAATTTGGAAGTTAGCGTCAAATTTAGACGCTAACTGTGATAGGATAACTGATTTTAGTTTAGAATAATTGATTTTTGTATAATAAGTATTTTATTCGCAATCAACTGCACCTCACAACAGTTGAAATAAATAATAATTTATAAAGTCTTACAATCAAAGAAAAAATTGCATTTCCTACCCGAGATGTAAACATTTTGCCTTCGTGAAACTGTCCCACTCGGCGATAACGCGTCTCGTGTTTTCACTCTTATAGCAAAACGTACTATTTTAACCAAATTAAAACGGACAAAAAAACTATGTCGTTTTATTTCCAATGCATTTAAGTGTAATTAAACTGGTTCTCATAACGCCAGCAAAACAAACATTTGTTTCTGAACTAATTTTCTATGAAAATTCAACAATTTAATTACTTTAAAATACCCTTAAGCAAACTTGCAAAAGTAATAACAAAATCCAATCGAATAACATCTTAAACTGCATTTCCCGATAAAAATCAATATCGTTAAAATTTCTCAATACTTTAAGCAATAAGATGAAAAATCAAATGGAAAAAAGTGGAACGGAAAAGAAAACTTTTCAGAGAGTGAAAAACAGTAAAAACAATAAAAAACGATTTATTATAGTTTTTTTCACCGTTAAATGGGTAATAAATTTTTCAATTCTGTTTTTTTTATTTTTGTTTTATTTGGGTTGTTTGTTTTATATCGAATATGATTAATGGGAAAATCTGTGAAAATAATGATAAATTGGAGATCTTTTATAATGATAAATAGGAATAGGTCAGCAAAAATATGGTAATTGGAATAAAATATTTTGAAATTCAATTCATTGTGAGCAGAACAAGTCAAATTATATGTTTGATCGTAGTCAACATCTACAGTTTTTTTCTATTATTCCCTTCTGCTTTAACTAATATAACATTTTCCAATTTTCTAAATTAATTGAATTTTCACAACTATTGTTATAAAATTTCAACAGAAACGAATGAAAACACAAATATAACTTCCATTGAAACAAATTAGACGAGGTATCGGCTTACACGAACAGATATTTTATTTTATTTATTTTCATAGAAGTTGGGCAACACATCTTCCAACTTTTGTTTCACTTTTAATTAATCAAATTCGAAAAAAATAGGAAGATGATAGATTTTAATGAGTCATAGTGCTTCGTTCCATTGTTTGTATTATGAAAAAATTTTAAAAGAAATTTTCTATTGTATATGGTTATTAGTGGAAATTCGATAGTCAGTGTTTTCTAACATTTAATAAGATTAATTGGTTTTATCTACTAAAGAAATCATGATAATTTGTAATGATAGGTTGTAATGTTATTTAAAGATTTATATTCGCAATATTTTGTACATTTATAATAGTTGGGTTTCGTATTAAAAATGTTAAAAAAAATCAGTTATTCAGTTATCTGTATGGACCGGGCCGTTGATTTCAAATTTTTAAAGAACTGAACTCCTTCAATTTGTTCAATTGGTTTTCTTTTGAAATTTTTTTCATTAAAGCATTATGTGACTATCGCCACCAAATTTATTGATAAGATGTTGTTGTTAGTTAGTAGCTTTTTAACATACAATCACATGTCGGAGTCTTAAATCAAACTCGGTTTTAAGAAACATTTATATTTTATTTTACATATATACTACACTTACACACTACTAGGCTGACAAACATAATGTATGATGCATGATGATATGCATATTTTTATTTGACTAATATTAGGTTTTTATTTTGATATTGTCGAATGTAGTTTACATTTTAAATTTAGCTGAAGTTTAAAAGTGTTTGAGTGATATCGTCATACATATTTGTTTTTTTTAACATTTTTAAATCTGCTACGACGATGTCTTCTAAGCATTGAAACGTTTGTTGTTTGTGGACGGTGTATCTAGACAACACAAGCTCCACCCATATTTTTGAAGATGCTATAGTTAGGTTCAGAAGAGAGTAAAACTTGACATTAATAATTCGTTTATTAATGATTCAAAAGGTCCTAAATTATTTATTAATGATTCAAAAGGCTATTTTTTACAAATTGGGATTGTTTTAGGCAATCCGTGAATGACTCGTTAAGTTTGTGTTATTGTTGGTTTTGTTTAAGCCAATTTTATTACATAATTTCTGATTAGGTACTATCAGATACATACGGCTAGATAACGATTTGAATGTTGAAAGAGGAAACAGGTGAAAAATATATATGATGCATGAACGTTTGATACAAAAGTGGCAGTTCTAAATTTTGAGCTACTTATTACATCTCTAGTATTATCAACAACATTTTTTTGTCAAGGTGCTGAAGAGTGGGATATTCTGTCATCATAGGGTGAGTCAATCATTTATTTTGCTTTGTTGAAATAACTAAAGTATAGTATTGGTGTGGATGTGACGGCCTTGGATTCTTCGATACTGGGATCGCCAGAGTCTCATTTGTTCATTTTTTCTCTTGACTGCATATACCTAACGCGTGCATTGAACGCTTTAAATTCCTTATTCCTTATGCAGTGGAACGTAAAATCTCTTGGCGCTATCTATTCTTATGTTTAGTAATAGGTTCAGTTTCCATTACAAATCATGTAAAAATGTATACAAAATATGCATAGAACTTTTGGAAATAAATACAAAAATATTTGATGTATGAATTTTATGACTAGGATCTTCGGATAAATTATCAACCCTTACTAGACTAATGTTTTTGGTAACGTCATTACGACAAATGAAGATAGCAGTCGTATTTTTAAATTTTCTTTATATTATAAAAAAATAAATTTAGATATCAGTAAAAATACATGGAACAAGGTAAACAAAATTTATGAAAAAAATGTATTAAATTTCTTAAATCACTAAAGTCCCCGTTCGTTTTTTGTATTTGTATTCATTAGCTTCACCAAAACTTTCTTTCGCACATAATTTTATATGAACATAAGATAAAATTCATCAATTTAATATTACGAAAGTATTATTAGCTAATAAGTCATTCAACTTTCAACCAGCTATTTTAGAAAATGCTAAAACCATTTCCAATTTTACATTCTTCCATTTTATATTCTAATATAAATTAAAAATTGCAAACCTTATTCTTATTTCTCCAACAAGAACAAGTGTTTTCAATTTTTAATATTTTTTAAAATGTTTTGCCAAGTTTTTATGCCCACCAATTATGTGATGTCAAACGTGTAGCGTTTGGAAAAATCTATAATCTAATACAGAACAATTTGAGCTCTGAGTAAAGGTGTTGGTAATGGAGTTAGTTCTTTGTAGTTAACCCTGACAGTAAAGACTAACTCCGGAGCAAAACACCTTTCCATTTTCATCCTTCATTCTACAACGTTAAATGTTTTGCATTAACATAATCACATATCATTAATGTAATAACAATACAAAGAACTTTTAGATCGCCCAACCAAATGTATGATTTCATAAATTTATTCTTATTATATATTAACATCATCTTTGCATGGATCTTTTTAGTTTTTTTTATTATTATTGTTTCTTTTGTTTTAATATAAAAACGAAACAAAAGAGATGAGATGTATGACTCTTTTCGTTCTATATGAAAACCTGAAAACTCTAAATATTTGCTTTAAATTTCTTTCGATGTATGAATGTATATTTTCAACAGATTAAATGATGATATGATTGTATTTGAAAGAAGATGACTCTTATTTTTGTTTATAAAGTTAAATTAGGTGAAAACAAAGAGGATACTTTTTTTTTAAGCTCCAATCTATGGTTTTGAGTTGTTTTTTCTGTAATTGTGTTGATGTTATCAATAACGAATAGGGAGAAAGTGATTATGCAAACAGCTCTTTTATTCTTTCGTTTAGGTTAAGAAAATGCTATTTATAGTTGCATTTTTTGAAATATCAGGCAGCTCCCGTTTTACATTTAAAATAAAATTCATTTAATTGAAGTCGAGCTTGCGATTTATAATTATATAATTAGGTCAGTTCGTAATTTATAATTTAAAATAAATAAAAAAAGAAAGTTCTTTTCTGAGTCGTGCTTAAATAAAATTAAACTGAAATTTTATTCAGTCGGTTTTTTATAATTAAACCATAAACCATAAACCATAAACCTTAAATTTTTATTTATTAATTTTTTGATTTATATGTTAAAATGAAATACGTTTTGATTACTTATGTGTTTTTAATTATATTATTTAGAATGTGTTACAAAGTTCATTGTGTTATAAAAGTGCATTAGTTAAGTGAGTTTGCCTTTGTATCAGTGAACGAAAAATGTCATTTTTGAAATAAAAGGGCAACCATAGTAATAAATATTTTTTGAAATTTTTTAAGGAAAAAAAATTAAACATATCTTCTATATGGAAAAAAAATAGCTCAACAAAAAAATATGTATGTTTACAGGCTCAAATTTTTTTTTTTAACAAACGGTAAAAAAAATAAGATCGTTGTATTGTTGCAAAGCGGAAGCCGTGAACAGGATGGTCAAACGGCGATGAAAGGGGTGAGTTCGTTCCATATTAAATTACAATTTCGTATTGAGGCGTGGAATTTGGAGTTGTTGCGGACGTCAGCACGTTGACTGAATGCATATATATATTTTCTTGTTGATATCGTTAACGTTATATCGTTATTGCGATTGGCGAATTGAATTTGTGATACCGCTGATGGAAATACTACTGTTTCTAATTAGTAGTAATACCGTTGATGACGAGTTGGAGAGTTACTGTCATCACGTTTGAAATACCATTGTTACTGGATTTGATATAATGGTTACATATGTTTTTTTTTTGCTATAATCACCACATTGAATGCGTTTTGCTGAAAGTGGCACATTTTGATTACATTATATTTTCTGAAGATCTTCACGTCCTCTATAGTATGGCTAAATTAAACAGCTGCGTTTGTAGCTTGAATATAATTGTTAGCTGAATTAAATATCTTGTCGTATTATACGTATTGGTTGAAATATAATACAAAAGGTGACTTCAATCAACATCATTTTCTTTTTTTTTTTGTTAGCTTGTTGCATGTTAGATATAATAAATTTTTTTTGTTAGAAGTCATATAAAATGACTGACAAATACATCACTTTAGAGATTTTTCTTGGCAAATGCCATATTGAGTTTTTTTTTTATATATATTGTTACAGCCTGGCATACCGGTATCGTAGTACCGTTATTTACAAAGTGTCGACAGTCGACACAATTGAATCTTTATTCTTATGTTTATTATTATTATAGTTAAATAAATTTCGTTTCGCTTCGTTATTTTATTATTTGTAAAACATGCGGCTGCCATTTGTGTGAAATATAGTTGCTAAAGCGTTTTACGACATGTGCACGGTATGATGCACATCATGTGCATGACATAAATTGTACCCAACTAATGCAAATTACATGCGTTTTTTCAAGATTGTTCAACGGGTAGCACATAACATTGTGAGTTGTGTATTGGATTTTTACATAGTGATGACCAACTAAACTCTAAAGATCTAGATATGAAAAAAAATATATTTTTAACTTTAAGCATTGCTTTAAGCATCAGTTATGGTTTTAGATGAAGTTTCATCAATAGATGTGCTGGAAACCAAATATCAGGTAAACACATAAAAAATCAACGGTAGCATTATACTCATTTAGAAAAGCCATGGAAAAAGATAAGGTCTTGCACCTCGTATATTCCAATGGTCTTACACTTCTGTAATCAGATCGATCTTATGTACAGTGTAATCATACGGAACACAACACTATCCAGTGCAACTAACCTAAAATTGGTATAACCACATCTCCTTCAGACTAAACCCTACAGAGAATCTGTAAAATCCCATTATATCGGTTTATATTGGTTACGGCATTATATTGGTTTATTGTTAGGAGTCATTGGTGCTCATTGAATACTTGGAGACCACGCCAAAAAACTTGGCTTGCCCACCAATAACATCTGCAGAAGCTGTAAGAATGCGGAGGAAGAGAAAAAAGTTTGCATCTATTATGTGCGTGTTCAACGCTGGCCCATATGTGGTAAAAACTGTTTGTAACGGGTAAATTAAAAATTCTCACCATTTGGAGTTTTAATTTTATGTCTGAAAGTGGACAAGATATCTAAAAACTACTTGACCTATTCACTCCGAATTCGATACCCATGTAGGTTTTTGGTGATTAATTGGTTGGTTGGCAAAAACGCATGGGATCTTGACGAAACTTTGTTTCATGATTCAGGCTAAAGTGAAAATAGAAAATCTGGATTCATTTAAAAATTATACAAAATAGCGTGAGGTCTCCCAAACACCTGTTAATTTGAATCTTCAATTGCTTCTAATCCTGTTTTTCAATCTTATGCTTGGTATATAAGCTTTCAGTGCTGTCTACAATATTTCTGTATACCAATTTCCGGCTTTTCGCTTCTGGATAAAAACCGAGACTTTTCATGAAACGTTGGTAAAAGGTTTCAATCAATACGAGAAATATTTTATTATCATTTAGACTACATTGGACTAAGCGTTGAGGAGTTCACCATACATCGAGTGATTTTTTTCACTATGTTTTTTGATTGTTGCGAGCATACAACTTTCGTTTGGAAATTTATTTAACTTTGAAAAAAGAAGAGTGACACTGAACAAAGTGGTGCAGGACTCTTCCGAGCACGTGTTTCTCAAAAGCTTAATAACATTTGTACCTGATAATTGAATTTGCGAAACTTGGTATATAAGCATTTAGTACGATTCCCAACAGTTCCACATTCCTTCATTCGGTTTTTCACAGCTAGAAAAAAATTTTTTGAATTTCTTTTCCTTTTTTTCAGTGTCTTTGGGGGACTAGCATACATTTGTTAGCCTTCTCATTTTGTTTTTAAAGTTTGTTGGAAGCAAACAGACTTCGTTCATTAATCAAATTGTGATGACATTTTAACAAAAGATGGCAATTTAAATAACAAAAAACTAATTAGTTTTTGTACGATATAGGGATAAGTGGTGAGAACCTGTTTTTGCGGAATTTTATAACATCAGTTTCTGATATTTTATTTTGATTGACTGCCAAAGAGCATCCCAGCTTCCGGTTTGTCACTGAAAATTGTTTTTTTTCCTATTTGTACAATAGAATTGTCTGTTGAGATACTACAGCTTTCTTCAATAAACTTATTTGATGAAACTTTAGCAAAAGTTGGAAGTTTATATGAGAAGGAACTAATTGGCTTTTGAGCGTTAATGGGTAATGTGCATCCTGAGCACCTGTTTTATAATTAGAACTACGTAAAATTCATAACAATTGTGGTTACGAAGCAGTTGTTCCTGAAGTCATTTTATCAGCGTCGAAAAGGTATGTTTTAGATTTAATGCTGTCGATATAGTTTTTATCACGCTATCTATATTGAAAAAAAATAGTTCAATGGGTTGTTCGTCTCATTTTTTTCTTTTGTGTTTTCATTAATTTTTTTTTTATGTATTTGTACGAGCGTACAACTTTTTTAGAGTTTCGTAAATATCAGAAGAAACTTAAGGTTTGAAATCAAATATTACTTCGGTCTGAAAGACCAAAGTATTACATTCATGAGCCAAAAGTGAAAATCTTACCCCCACTTTTTTGGCATTTCTCGACGTTTTAGGACCTACTGATTCTAAAAAAGCAAAAAAAAAATGTATGTCTGTCTGCCGGCCGTCCGTCCGTCCGGCCGGTCATCATTACCTACGCGGCAGGGAAAACCGCTGGAGGGATTTCAAATTTTTTTTTCTAAAAATAGGTATACTTAAGAGACAGGTCCGAAAGGACGCTGTGTTCGATAACTGTACCGGAAGTGTGTCAAAAAATCATTAAGTGTGTTAAAAACAGCAAATTTTCATATTTTTGGCTTCAAAAACGTTCATTTTAAGTGATTACGAGTAGAAACATTGAATTTGGAGAAATCTTGATGGTCGGGATTGGTATGTGAGACCAAAATATAGATTATTGCATTATAAGTTTGTCAAAAAAATGTTGTCAAGTGTGTCAAAAGATAGATTTTTATTTAGTTTTTTACCCAATTTTTTGGAAAAAAACAAAATTAATTTTTGTTTGAAATGAAATTTTGTTATTATTATTGAGAATTATGGCATTATAAGTTTGTCAAAAAAATATTGTCAAGTGTGTCAAAAGAAAGATTTTTATTTATTTTTTTACCCAATTTTTTTGGAAAAAAAAATGTAGCTGTTTTTTATGACGTAAATGTAATTGAAACGAAATTGGACATGGAAATTTTTGAATTTGTTATAGTTTTTGAAATATTTTTGGAATTTTGAAAAAGTTTGTATTTTTGATTTTCTAATAATTTTTGCAATATATTTAGAATTTTAGAAAAATTTTGAATTTTTTAGAATATAAGTGGAATATAGAAAAAGTTTAAATATTTGATTTTATTCTAATTTTTGGAACATTTTTGGAATTATGAAAAAAGTTTCAATTTTTGATTTTGTTAAATTTTTATAATAATTTGTTATAATATATTTAGAATTTTTGAAAAATTTTAATCTTTATTTTTGTAATAATTTTTGAAATATTTTTAGAATTTTGAAAAAATTTTGAATTTTATTTAATTTTTACAAAATTTTTGGAATTTTGAAAGAAATATGAATTTGTGATTTTGTAATATTTTCTGGAAACGCTAAATGGAGAGCTTTTTGAGTAGTTTGCTGAGTGTATTATCTTTTCACTAAATTATGTTAATGTATGATCTGTTATAATTTTCCGGATACGTATTGATGTTTCGTGTTAGTTTTTTAATAAATTTCTAAACAGAGATAAAAAATACTTTTTTTTTCACAAAGAGTTATGTTTGATATACATCGCTGTCCAAAACTAAAAACCATGTCCTCATAAAAGTTTCCCAGAAATCCTTAACCCAGACCGAAGTTTTGATATCTCAGAGCTGTGAGATTTCAGCCCCTCCATATATTTTTGATTTTATTTTAAAATGAAAAAAAAAATTATTTTTGAATTCATATATAACTTTATATTTTATAATTAAATTTTTTTCAAATATTTTTTTGTGAAATAATAAAATTTATAGTTCTAAAAATTGAAATCAATTTAAATTTTAAGTAGAGCAATAATAGTCAAAGATTTAAACTCAAGCGTTATTAAAATAATTTGATTTATTATCTGTAAGTAATGTCAAACAGTATATTTTAAAACAAAGCAAAAAGGAGAAGGTAATAAACTAAAATTTTGCACTCGGAAGGCTACCTATGCATTATCGTCGCCAATATTCACAAAAAATTTCAAAATTTTTTTTGTTTCGTCTTAACAGTTTGATCTTTGAATAAGTTACAGAGATGGACCATATCCCAAATTTTGAATTTGCATCTCTTGTTTACGCTTGTGATTTGAACATTCATATTAGTGGAACGACTGTACGAATAATTATGTCCTCGTCCTACAAAATGAAAAATTTTCTCTGTAGTTGTTAAGTATCATATGGAGGTTGACTGTGCTCGTTTTTCTCATCAGTTGCTACAAATAAAATCGATTTTAAAATTCACTGTTTCTATGTTATGTATTTCTGTTTTTATTAAAAACACAAATTATTTTTTTCTATTTTAATCCATTTCACCTTCATGTGGAGGAAAATTGCCAAAACAAAAATAATAAATTAAAGTTGTATGCTTGTTTATTAAAATATACAAAAACAAAAGATAGAAAGGAAATTTAAACAAAAACAGAATGAAGATAAAAACGTAGGATTATAATATTATCTAAAACGATTTGGGCCGGAAAAATGAAAATTATAAAATGATAAACAGCAAAAAATATTCAAAACGTGTTTCAGGTCACCTTCTGGTGTTGTCTTTTCTCGTAAATAAGAAATTATTTATTTACTTTGAATTTGAAACAATGCATGTAACTTGTCTTATGTTATTTCTTGTAATAATAAGACCATAGTTGTATTTTTAGATTCGTTGTAATAGTTTTCACTTTTTTGCTGTCGATTTGGTTAAAGTTATTGAATCCTTAAATCCTTTTTATAGCTAACACGCTAGAAAATTCGTTTCAGTAGATCGTTTACGTTTAGAAAGTAAAGCAAAAATTGGGACACAACTGATTATAATTTCACCCCAAAAAATGAAAAACTCTAACTACTACATAGTTAACAAATTAACTCATAATTAAAGTACAAATTGAATAATTTCCATAAAAATTGTCGTAATTGTGAAGAAAATTAAAATTTAGATTTTGATTCCAATTTAATATTTAATTTTTGATAAAAAAAAAATAAAAAAACTTCCCCTTAAAAACGTCAAAGTTTTGGAAAATTATTTCATTTATATTTTCATTTTTTTTAATGTTAATTAACAAATAAATTTAATTCTGAAAAAGAAAAACAAGATAATTAGTTTTATTTTATTCTTTTTATTTACAAATTTTATCCCATTAATTATCTCAACGTTTATATTATTTTATGATATTATTTATATAATTACGTTTCTGTGTTTGCCGTTTTGTTGTTTTCATACACGAAATTAATTGGAAAATTGTGTAAATTTTGTTTTGATGAATCAAATTACTTCGTGGAATATTCGACATATAAAGTTTGTGTTTTCATTCATATCAAAATATTTTGAATTTAAATGCAGGATTAAATATCGTTTTGGAATGGCTTCAAAAATGGTGTTTTTTTAAGTCGTGGCTAGTTTTTCTGGTTTTGTCTGAAGTCTACTTATTTAAAGCATGAGAATACTGTAATAAATCAATTCGCGGTTGGGTTGTTCGGGACGATAGGACTAGTGGATAAAACTTTGAAGCTTCAGAGAATCATTGTATTTCGTTACAGTAGTGCCTCCAGAAATCATTCTTTGCATTTCTTAGCTTATATGTGTAGGTTTTAAGGATTCCAACTGATTTCCAATCGAAAACAGTCGTAGTTTTCCATGCAATTTAGAAAAGCCTCTTACACTCCTTAGAAGAATCCTGGATTTTCTTTGTCTACCATTGTGGATATGATTTGTCTGTCGGACTTCTGAGAGAAAAAGACCCAAGAGCGACTTCGCTCAAAGAATCAGTTAGCTTGTCTACCAATTTATCCAAGTCGTTAGAAGATTTAGGAGTTTTAGGACTGCAACTTAGAGCCAGTCACTCATACCTCTAAAGTCCCAGTTTGTTCGTTTCCTGTTTCTAAAGCTGTGATTTTTTGGAAACCTGATATCCAATTTGAGTTGCAGATAGCGATAATTAAAAAAGGAATGGAGGACAGGAGGACCCAACGCAACATTTAAATAAATTTTTGCTGTTACTACTGTAGTTCAAAAATATTTCAACGCAACATTTAAATAAAATTTTTGCTGTTACTATCGTATTTCAACCATATCTCAACGCAACATTTACATAAAATTTTTGGCGGTTACTACTGTATTTCAAACATATTTCAACGCAACATTTAAGTATTAATTATGCAATTTTGGTAATGATACCTTACCTGTGGGATTATTCACTGCGGATGGAGGGCTAAACGCCCGACTACGAGGCCTGCTGGACATTATCATGGGGTAAGTGAACCTTGACCTTTTATAACATACCGGTGGGAGGGCGCGTGAATGGGTGTACATGTGGATGAATGTGGGTGTGTCTGTCGATGTGCGGGTGTGAAATCAGGTGATGAAGATAGGCGAGACACTATAACATAAGTAATACACAATGAAGTCAGGTCGGTTTTTGCTGAATTAACTTCATACCTATATTTATATAATGAAACTAAAATACCACTTGCCACAATGGCTATATTAAAGAATACAATTTCATTTATTATATCAATTGTCTCATTTTGATCAACGTCGTATTCAATTGGGAAGTTAATGTTATTTCTATCCCAAACCAAAATCGAACATAAATATTGTGCAACTTCTATTAAATAATTTACTGAGTAACAAGTTTTTATTGCAAGATATTACATACTAATTATCGATTGATACAATTTTGATTCTATTATTTATATTACAACATACGTGAATGAACGCCGAGTCTTAGAAAAATATATGGAAAACCATTTATTTAAGAAATGTAGACCACTTATTTTTTTATATGGCAACGAATGGAGTCTTATTGTTTCTGATCGACAGCTGTCGTCGCACATCATCATCTACCATTTGGTTCATCAATACAGATAATAATAACAGCATACATGGGACGTTTATGATAGTTCATATGTATGCATGGGTTCTAATCTACGGTGGGCGTCTACTTATGGATTTAGCTGAAATTCTTTGATGGAAACAAGTTGTCTTCGAGCTTCATAAGCTAGATACGCCGATGTCATACCAATCACCAGATCTATGACGACTTGATAGGAACCTGCGACATCCATCATTTATTGGATTATCATTAATTTTATGGGCTACGAATGGTATGACATTGCATCACTTGGTTTGGATTGTTATGTGGGCATGGTTGTTTGAATGTAAGCGTGGGTGTGTGGGAGACTGGGAGCGTGCATGAAGCGTGAGAGTGTGGGCGTATGGGAGTGAGTGTGGGGGTTGGACGTGCTGATCGTGGTTCTTTCGCAAAAGGGGTCGCCAGAATTTCCTTTTTTCACTTGTATTTTTTTTCCATTTCTGTATATTCTCGTAAATTGCGTACATTTCTGTATTTGCGCTGAAGCAGCAGGTAACAATCTATCAAATCCACGATGACTGAGCTTCAGTCGTTAAGGCGTTAAATAACTCTAGGTACGCATCCTGCTATGCCGCTTCATTGGTTCGCCAATGAAGACTCTTCATTACAAATTGGCTCTAATTGGCAATTGGCATTACAGTGCTTTTCAGACACTGTCCAGTTAAGTACACATGAAGCCAGAGACAAAAGAAAAATCTAATACTTCCTCAAATCTAATGGTGTACATTAGCATCACATCTAAGAATGACTCCGATTTTATGCTTATGAGCGTCCTAGAACAGGTTACTTACCCTTTCAGGGATCAAGACCTCGTCATACGCAGAGATGATCCAGAAAAATAGGCAGATGTAAGCAGGCGCGCATGATCCAGAAAATATGAATATTAAGCTCCAGGTCCACAGCAGTTGTGTCTGCATCGATATGACCTGTAAGTAGAAAATATTTAGAATATATGAACGAACTTTATCTGAGCCTTTTGCAAACCAAAGTTGGTATAAGTTTGAGTTTTGACTCCAAGTACCTGGTCATGGTAAACTCAAGGTTCTTGGATCAAAACAACGTCGAGCTCTTTTCTTGCCAATATGAACAAAAGAGCAGCGATCGCTTCTATACAGTGTTAGAGGTTGACTTAGACAAACATAAGAATAAACTTCACCTCTACAACCGTAATATCCAAAACTTCACTTGAGTAAAGATTAACCCATATCCGTAAAAGGTACGTCCTACATTAGCTGAGGTTCTCTGCATGTTGAAAGCATTTTAAACATATTCAGTCACCTCTATGTTATTCTTAGCCTCATCCTTCTTGAATACGTTCAGAGTGACTGCGCCAAAGCCGAAGTTTATCATTTTCAGATAGCTGAGCCAAGGATTTCTCATTAAAAAGAATGATAGCTGCTGATCTGCAATCATTCTTGGTAGCTTTAAACTTAGTTATTCCCCAGCTGTGTGTATAAAGCTGCATTTTAACGTTTCCAGTACCTAAAGGCCAGGCTTTAGCAGTCTCTATTTGTACAGAACATCGAGATCAAGCCAGCTTAAAACCTTTTGCTCAATGTATGGTTCCTGTCCGCACTGAGCTGACTTTGAGACACCTTCGTTATTTTTTGAAAGATGTATCTTGAATCTTCGACCTTTGCAGGGATCCAAGCTCGAACTTTCGGTTGTTTTGGTATATGTTCTACATTGACCGCTTCCAGTTTGGCAATTGCCCAAATCTTGCGTAGAAGACTGATTACTTTGTGTACAGTGTCACAAATAAAGATTGGCACGGGCTATCAATTTGGCATGATTTATATTGTAACGTTTCTTAGCCGAGTTACAATTATTTAGTTCTATCACTAAATCAGGAAATTTAAAACACAATGGATTTTCTAAACGTTATAATTTTATTCATTCAAGATTTTTCCTATTACTATTCCCCTTTTAGTTCTTCTTGTACTAATAATATTTAACCACTTATAATTCTTTTATACTTGTTCACAATATCACTTTTAACTTTCTACTTATAACACTGTTAATTTTAATTCGCCTATATCACTGCTAAATTTTTATACTACTTGTATCGCTAACAATTTTATACTCTCTCTATCCTCGAAGAACACCTCTTATATATACTACATGAAATAGCCTCGATGGTACTGTAATATTCTAGATGAACACACACTTTTTTTTCTTTCCTTTATTTCAACAATAAGACGATCTTCAAATATTGGCACCTAGGTGTGAAATCTACTCTTTTTTTTTAATATGTTAATTTATACCTATTCTCTAATAGATTTACTTTACTTTATGTTTACTTTGGTTACGTTGATTTGGTTTTATTGATTTGTATATTTTTTTTTTGTAACGAGAATTTTCTTGAAGATGTTCTATTGTTGTTGTGTTCTATCGTCTTCCATAATCGTCACATTCTCCCCCACTTATTTCTGTTCGTCCCGAATATGATCTAAATCTCCTCCTCTGTAGGGTGCTAATTTTTCTAGATGAACGACTTTTGGTTTTGCTCGTTGACCTTTCTTTATTCGATAAACGACATCGTTTAATTTTGTTATGATGGTATAAGGTCCTTCCCAAGATGTTTGTAGTTTTGAAGATAATCCTTTTCTCCGCTGGGGATTGTGTAGCCACACTAGTTGTCCTTCCTCAAATCCTTTGTTGTTTGCGCGAATGTCATACCGAGCCTTCATTCGATCACTGGATTTCTGTGCTTTCTGTCTTACAAACGTGTGTACTTCCTCAAAATCTTTTTGAAGTTTATTAACATAATCTTGGACACATAATGTTGATGATGGAATAATCCGACACTTCAGATCACCAGGTAGCCATAAATAATTTCCAAAAATGGTTGTAGCTGGCGTCATTTTGGTTCTATCATGCACTGCTGACCTATAAGCCATCAAGAATAACGGAATATGATGGTCCCAATCACGTTGATTCTTGTTTACTACTTTTGCTAGATATTTCTCCAGAGTAACATTAAATTTTTCCACCATGCCATCTGATTGGGGATGTGAAGCAGTTGTTCTAGTTTTATTAGTTCCAAGCATCTGAAAAATTTCTTGAAATATGGTAGATTCAAAATTTCTCCCTTGATCTGTGTGAATTTTCATCGGTACTCCGTAGCGACTTATCCAATTGCTAACTACTGCTTCAGCGATCGTTGTTGCTTCTTGGTTTGGTATTGCACACACTTCTGGCCACTTGCTAAAATAATCCATTATGACTAGCACATATTTGTTGTTGTTATCAGAAGTCGGAAATGGTCCAGCTACATCCATTGCAATTCTCTCGAATGGTGCTCCTACATTATACTGCCTCATGTTACCACGACTACCAGGTCCCTTTGCAGCCGCACATTGATCGCATGCTTGACACCATTCTACTACCGATTAACTTGCTCCGGACCAATAAAATCTACGCCGTACTTTAGCAAGGGTTTTGTTAATACCCAGGTGACCGCCACTGGTTCCTTCATGATATTCCTTTAATACTTGAGGTATTCTTACTTTGGGAACTACTATCATTGATTCTTTAACTGATCCGTCAGGGCTTGGACTCAATTTTAGTCCTGCTGCTTGGATTCGCTCGAAGACTTCTTCTAAATTCTTCAAATGATCGTCGAAATCCTTACCCATTACAATAATGTCGTCCAAGTACACAAGGCTTCAATGTAATCCTTTCAGCACACGTTCCATTAAACGTTCAGATATTGCGGGAGCATTACATAGTCCGAATGGCATAACGTTAAACTGCCATAACCCACTACACACACTAAACGCTGTCTTTTCCCGATCCTCTTCTTGGACTTCTACCTGCCAATAACCACTTTGTAGATCTAATATTGAGAATAATTTGACACCTGATAATGTGTCCAAGGTATCATCAATTCGAGGTAATGGGTAGCTATCTTTCTTTGTTACCGCATTCAGTTTTCTGTAGTCGACGCAGAATCTCATAGTTCCATCCTTCTTTCCAACTAAAACCACAGGTGAACTCCATGGACTATCTGATTGCTCGATAACACCAGCCATTTTCATATCCTTTACCATTCTATCAGCTTCTTCCCGTTTCGCTAATGGTAATCTTCTTGGTGCTTGGCGAATTGGCATCTCTGCTCCCGTGTCAATTTTATGTTTAACCATATTAGTTCTTCCGTTGTCTGCTGATGTGCTGCAGAAGACGGACGAATAACGTTCGAGTAACTGCTCTGCTTCTTTCTTTTGTTCTTTTGTAAGCTCTATTATCCACTTCTGTAGTAGATTTTGTATTTCTTTCTTCTGCGTTTGATTTTCGACTTTCCTTTCTGTGTGCTGTTGTTCACATTTCACAATGGTAGTTACTTCTTCACACTTACCGACGAATGTTCCTTTCTTGAGGGTTTTTGTTTTGTCTGACAGATTTTGTGTTCTAATCGGTATTCTTAAGTTTTCATCTGGTACAACTAATGTTTTCCCTATAATGATCTCTTGATGTTGTAGACCATTTTCATTGGCTTCCACAACCCACAACCTTGGAGACCCAGAATCTCCCTCCAATCTTCCCCAGACGATTGTTTCGGTATTAGGTGGCAGCTTTTCGCGATGTTCCAATATTATTTGCCTCATACTTGATTCTGCACCATTCATCTGAAGAGCCAACCCTACGTTACCATACTTGAGTACTCCATTTTCAGCATCTATTACAAATTCATTCGGCTTCATGAAGTCCATACCCAAAATGACTTCATCAACGATGTCTGCCACTAGAACTTCATGCTGAAAGTGCGTATTTCCTATTTTTATATCAGCAATTTTGCTTCCCCTGATAGTTGCACTTTCCCCTGTTGCAGTTTGTTTTCGATATTTTTCTGCTGGTTGTAATTCCCCTTTTAGTAAATCTGTACAGACTATTGTGCGAGTTGCTCCAGTACCTAGTGTAATGGTACAGTTGTTGTCATCAATTTCAGCTCCAATCGTTAAACTGTCACCACTCCTTGCGATTCTTGAAATAGGGATGGAGATTATAGAGCATTCGGTTGTGCGAGCCAGCTTACGCCCCTTAAAGCTGACTCGTTTTAGTTTAACACTTCCGTTGCTATTTGACCATCCTCTCCCGCTAGAGCCTTTTCTTCAGATGATCTCCGTCTGATTGGTGATGTTAATCTTCCCCTTTTTCGTCTGGCTTCTCTGCATTCTCGAGATATGTGACCAAGTTTATCACATACCCAACATCTTGTTCTACTGTTGAATTCTCGGGATCTTCTTTGAGGCCTAAAACTATCTTCTTCTTCCATTTCTACACGGCGTACTTTGATTGTTGGTTTGACAATTGCTTGTGCCGTTCACTAGTCAATGCACAAGCTTTTGTTTCAGCAAATGTAGCTTTAGGTGTCATCACAGCTGACTTCCGCGTCTCTGGATCTCTTATGCCGTCGATGAACGCATCTATCTTCATTCTTTCCATATAGTCTGGTGATGTATTTCTATGTGCCATATGCACCAGATGTTCGATCGAAAAGTCTTGCAAACTTTCTCCAACTCGCTGATAGCGACCCTTCAACTCAAGTCTGTATATCTCTCGCTTGTGGTCACTACCATATTTGCGAACTTAAGCCTTCATGATCTCATTGTAGCTCCTTCGATCTTGTTCTGGAACTGATTGTATTGTTTCTGCTGCTTTACCCTTCAGTGCCACTATTAAAGCTGCCACACGATGTGTTTCGTTCCAACTGTTCTGATCAGCTGCTGTTTCAAATTGGAATTTGAAAATTCCAAACGATGATGTACCATCGTATGGGGGTGGTTTTAACTTCATGCTTTGTGTTTGTTGAACCGTGTGAATTGTTTTACCATTAATTTCAACATCTTGAAGCCTCTTTTCAAAATCCACAACCGTTGATTGTACTTTCTCGTTTTCGTCGAGAGCTTTCTGCTCCAGCACTTTCACTTCTTTTTGTACATTTTCGACTTTCTCATCTACAATTTTCTCTACTTCGACGCGTAGACTCGCTGACATTTGTACCAGTTTCTTGTCGATGTGTGATTTAACCAGACTAATTTCTTCTCGACTTGAAGCCAATTGTTGATCGATGTTTGCAGACTGTTGCTTTATTACTTCTCGACTTGCAGCTAATTGTTGGTCGATGTTTGCAGTCTGTTGCTTTATGTTGACATCTAACTTCTTCATTTCCTTACACATGATTTACATATTTGCCTTTACATCTGATCTCATGTTGCAACTCATAGACATTAACTGTGCAAAGTCGTTGTTTGCTGGTACGACTTGCCTCATTGCTTCAACAGCACCATCTTTATCATCTTATTTCCCAATTTCACTTCTGACACCAGTTGTAATGTTTCTTAGTCGAGTTACAATTATTTAGCTCGATCACTATATCAGGAAATTTAAAACACAATGGATTTTCTAAACGTTATAATTTTATTCATTCAAGATTTCTCCTATTACTATTCCCCTTTTAGTTCTTCTTGTACTAATAATATTTTACCACTTATAATTCTTTTATACTTGTTCACAATATCACTTTTAACTTTCTACTTATAACACTGTTAATTTTAATTCACCTATATCCCTGCTAAATTTTTATACTACTTGTATCGCTAACAATTTTATACTATATCTATCCTCGAAGAACACCTCTTATATATACTACATGAAATAGCCTCGATGGTACTGTAATATTCTAGATGAACACACACTTTTTTTTCTTCCCTTTATTTCAACAATAAGACGATCTTCAAATATTGGCACCTAGGTGTGAAATCTACTCTTTTTTTTTAATATGTTAATTTATACCTATTCTCTAATAGATTTACTTTACTTTATGTTTACTTTGGTTACGTTGATTTGGTTTTATTGATTTGTATATTTTTTTTTTGTAACGAGAATTTTCTTGAAGATGATTCTCTAACGATAATTTTCTTGAAGATGTTCTATTGTTGTTGTGTTCTATCGTCTTCCATAATCGTCACAATATAGCAGCTATCACTAGCTGATCTTTCACCACATAACTAAAAGATCTGCCAAAATCGTTGGTCTCTTAGGAGCCTTTGGAGAATACTTCTGTTAACTCTGCCTTTTGGAAGCAGTAGGGTTTCCAGGCTTTGATGCAGACATTTTTTTAGCTCAAATAAATTCCGGTCCATTTTATAGGAATCTGGAAAATATACAAATGTCGATACCCGAGGTATAACGGTTTCAGATATCATGGAAATCACTTTGTTTTATCACGAATCTCACTATAGTTGTACGGATTATGTCTGTATTTAAAATTTAGCCAATGGAAACAATTAACATTACGTGGTGGAATTCAAATCCGATACCAGCAATACATATCGTTTCCACATTTTAAAATGTACTATTTACTAGCAAACGTGATCAAAATGTGACCAACAAAAATGGTGTTCTAATAGCGACACAGATTAAACCTTTGCTATTCCCATTCATGTAAAGGCATCATCGTGTCGTAGGAAAGCTTATAGTAGAGTTAAGTCTGCTTTTTCGTTTATCTCTCTGTTTGAGTGATTTATCTGGAACCGGAAAGAGATTTATATACCTTCACGTTTATGGATAAGCGTAGTTTGTGCTTGGCTATCTGCAGTAATTGCACTATAAAGCTTGTATGAGGTTCTAACTAGTTAGTAAAACGAAAAAATTTAGTAGCAACAAATTGTCAAATAAATATTTTGAATTTTGCTAGCACTATTTTTGAAGAGAGGCTGCTACTGCATTGCCTTATAAAGATTTTTATATTTCTCTTTAGTCTCAGCGTCACTTGACTCTGATAGATAATATTTATATTTGTGCTGGAGAAATTTTTTTAAGATCACAGACTAACAGTGTAGTAAAGGTTTCAGTTTGAAATACTGTTGCAAATTTGCTAAATGCTAAAATCGATTTTGTTCTTTGATTCAACACCCCCTGTTGTTGTTTGGGAACCGTCCGTATATCAGCCACACAGAATTTGTACAGTCTACCATGTGGTAGGAATCTATTTTGGTTTGCAGTCTGAGAAGGATCTTTAGTTTTCCGGTAAGGTTACCGGGCTTAGGTTTTTCTACAAAATAGGAATCACTTCATTAGTTTGTTTGAAATATATTTCACTTATTATTTCTAAGTAAGTTGACTCAAAAGGATAACACCTAAGTTCTTAATCTGCTTGACTGTTTCTATTGGTTTGCCTTTTAAACCGAAGGGTTGGGTAGGAAATGTTTGAATACCGTGAACTTTGTTTTTTTAGGTTGACAGACAACTCAATTTTGTTGTACTAATTCAACACCAGGTTGCACGGATCGGTTTATCGACAGTTGTGTTTAAAAATATCTAGAACTGCTATATTGTTGGTCTAGACTACAATGGTGAATCGAAATTTTTTATCGTCAGCGATAAACAATGGAAAGATTTGAGCTGCAGATAATTCCTCGTTTTGCGACGTTGTATTCAGCTATTTATTTTTGATCGTCTGTTGTTTGCCCTTTTTGCTCCATTAAAGATTTAGAGGATTTTATATCTAACCCTCAATAAACAAATAAATTCCTGCTTGTTGTTTCTCATCTATATTATTTTAAAGTTATGAAAAGATCTAAATCGGTCTGCTCGAGGTTTTTAAGTAGATACTAGATTTTTTGGCTAGAGTTTCCTGTTGAAGCGTACA
Organism: Diogma glabrata; assembly: GCA_963693315.1. Taxonomy (NCBI): domain Eukaryota; kingdom Metazoa; phylum Arthropoda; class Insecta; order Diptera; family Cylindrotomidae; genus Diogma; species Diogma glabrata. The sequence continues at coordinate 391,309,499 of OY856186.1, forward strand.
TACATGTATGGTCGAACATAGAACCTTCTGTCGAAACTTTTCAGCTTTTAATAAAGTTGCTCAGAGTGCGCTGTTCGAACCGAATCTCTGCTTATAAAACGAGTTAATGTAAATACCTACAAGGGTATGTTGAAAAGAATAACTGTTCTCGGTAGCTTTCCGTCAGTGAACTATATGAGTTAGGTGTTTTGTTGCTCGAGAGACCTTTCACTATTTTGTTGTCTACCCATGGGCCTGAAAATGCAACTAAATGATTATTTTGTTGGCTTAAGTGGTTGTAATTAATTTGAATCCAATTTACTATAGTCATGTTTTTTTCTTTATTACGAAATTGGTCTTGCCGCAACATGGACGTGCCTTGACCCGTAGGAGTTTGAATTTTGAATAAGGACTAGTTTGTTGTTATTTGCAAATCAACAGACGTTGGGCAAATAGGGAAAAAGATGCGAATGTTGAAGGACGGTTTTAGTCGTAGTTTTAGAGGATCATTGCGTAAATAGTACTGAAAATCCAATTCAGCGTAAATTTAAAAGTTCCATGGTTTATAATCCTAGCAAAATTGCCGAATTTTTTGTACAATCCATAAGGATTTGTTCTTAATTTTCTTGGCGCAGCTGCGTTGGTAAGCTTTGGACCAAGTAGGTCCACATTGCCCTTCTTCTTTTAGCGTTCCTAGTTATATCTTATATCCCAAATATATTATCGGCACAGTTAAGCAAAATCTTACCTTTCTTATGCAAACAGAATTCGAAGTAAGATTTAATAATCCCAAATTTTGTTCTACTAATAAATCCATATATTTGTTGCCATTTCGGATCGTTTGTTATATGTCGGATCGAACTACGTCCGGTTTCGTGACTTTCAATTCGGTTATAATAGACATGTGTAAAAAAGTGATCTAGCAGTAGCAATATTTAGTTCATGAGATCAACATGCAGATATATAGCGGCGAGGAGGATTGGAATCGTTTTCGAACTTCTTAAATCAAAATGTTGATAAGATTGGTTTTCTAGCAAAACGGTAAACATAGTTTTTCTAGACGTCAGATCCAAATTTGTTAAGTTCACGATAGAGATATAGAAGGTATAATTATTTTACTAGTTTAAAGATGAGCTATACTAAAAATTAGAAGGTTAAAATATAGGAATTTAATTGCTTCAGTGAATATTCGCAATAAAAAGAACTAAAAAGTAAAATAAAAAACCATTAATAAATTGGTGCTAAAATACTTGATGATTAAAAAATATAAAATAAACAAACAAACAAATTTAATTACCACACTTTCATTGGAAACGAATTATAAATTAAAGTAAATTCACACATCATTAAGGATTAGAGTTTTCTTTTAAATATCTAGTGAGCCTATTTCATTAGTTGAATTAATCTGCTTACTTTTTTAATGGTCTGAAATGCGATCCTTAACGCATTTTTCCGTTCAAAGAAAACATTTTTATTACGTATTGTATTTTTTGTCTTTTGATAAGCTTTAGATAATCTATTTGAGTCTAGTGTAAAATCTATAGAATGTCTGAAATCATCTCAAATGTTGGTTGTATGTGGTTCATTTTCGAGGTATTTTTTTAATAGCTTGCATTTGCGTTAAGGTATTATTATACAAACAAAACAAAATTAAATCAGAGGTGTCAATAATGGTGATTTCCTAACAGCACATGAAACAGACAATAGAGACTAATCCATTTTCTGCAGTCCTCTTTGATAATTGAAACTCGAAACCTGAAGGAAATTACTGGAAAATTTGCATATAGTTCAGCTGTATGAGCAATGTTTGATCCCTTTTACTTTCTTATAGGTATACAATCTTATATCTTTGGTTCCTCAAACAAACTTCATTTTTATATACATATTGTATTCAATATTGATTTATTTTCATTATTTTCCATTATAATTCAACATCAAAACCAAATCATAATTTCATAAAACTTTCCATTTTGTTTTCAATATTAAATTTCCGAAAAACTTCTTACGCAAAAAAAACAAAAGCGTACTCAATTTTACCAAAAGTTTTCATAACATAATACATTATTGACATGTTCACAAGAGAAAAATAAATAAATAAATATATAAATAAAACGGTAAAATTTATATATGTTTCGTTACGATGAGAATCAAAAATTTCCAAAAATATCAAGAAAAAGTTGTATTGCGGTTGAAGATTTATCATGAAAATTGAAATAACGTAAAAAATAAGCAAAAAGACGCTAAACTTTTCTGGTTTCATACACAATTTTCATACATACATGAATAAAAATGAAAATGAATGAATTTCGGTTAAAGCGTTAAGGAAATATTCTTATATGGAATCTAGCTGGAATCTAGTTGGGATGGGTAAGTCGTAAGTATTTTATTTTAAATAGTTGTATTTATAATAATTAAATGTTTTTCAACAAGTTTTTGTTTAACAGGTTTATTACTAGAAATGACCTGCACAATCAGAGGTCTTTATACCACTACAGAGCATGTTGAAGCTGCTCATCATATTAATTCAACATGGACATCTTAGATCAAAATAGTTTATTAAGTACTTTGGTCTGAAAGACCTAAGTATTACATTTATGAGCCAAAAGTGAAATTTTTATCTCAATTTTTTGGCATTTCTCGACGTTTTAGGACCTCCTGATTCTAAAAATGCAAAAAAAAATGTATGTCTGTCGGCCGTCCTGCCGGCCGTCATTACCTACAAAACCTAGAAAACCGCTGGTGGGATTTCAAAATTTTTTTTCTAAAAATAGGTATATTCAAGGGACAGATCTGTAAGGACACTGTGTTCGATATCTGTACCGGAAGTGTGTCAAAAAATCATTAAGTGGAGGATTAACGCATTGGATTAACGCTAGGAGGGATCAGTTTTTCGCATCGGATTAACGCATGGAGGGATCAGTTTTTATTAATTTGTTAATTTTTTTCTATTTTTTGATCCACGGGTGTGACAACCCCGCGTACTCCAGTCCCTGCTATTGGCATATGAGTTAACGTGAGATATCACATACCACTGGCAATAGCAGTGAGATATCACTAGCCAAGGTGATATCTTAGGGGTGCTGGCGGATGAACTGTATTCAGTCAACGGTAGCACTATCAGTCGTAGCTAATGAATATTCCTTGATGCTGGAACGCTGTAGCTTGCTCGAAGAAACGAGCCTTCATATAACTGTATATCTGAGTTTTAATCATTGAAAAATATACTGCGTCCCATAATCAAGGATTATGCCATTAGCTGGACTATTGGCAAACCAATTTTAGTTTTGTTCCTCTAAATTTTTAAAACAAATTTACTTTTTATCTCTTATTTTATTTTTATTTTCTATATCCTATCACGAAATATTGGCCTATGTCATATTTTATATGTGATAGGATTTATGGTTTAGTTATCCATTATTGAACAAAAAAAAAATTGAAAAAACAGATTTGCGTCCATTAACATCCTCCGCCAGTTGTTGTGGGACCCAGGTCTTAAAAGGTATTTATGTGTTGTTGTGACACATATTCTAAACCCTATTACACAACACATTTTACTAAAAAAAAAAAAAAAGTGTATCAAAAATAGCAAATTTTCATATTTTTGGCTTAAAAAACGTTCATTTTAAATGATTACGAGTTGGAACATTGAATTTAGAGAAATCTTGATAGGGATTGGTATGTGAGATCAAAACATAGATTATTGCATTAGAAGTTTGTCAAAAAAATGTTGTCAAGTGTGTCTAAAGAAAGACTTTGATTTATTTTTTAACCAATTTTTTGGAAAAAATAAAATTAATTATTAGTATGACATGCAATTTTATTATTATTATAGAGAATTATGGCATTATAAGTTTGTCAAAAAAATGTTGTCAAGTGTGTCTAAAGAAAGATTTTGATTTATTTTTTTACCCAATTTTTCGGAAAAAATAAAATTAATTATTTGTATGAAAATGAAAATGAAAATAATGTCAAGTGTGTCAAAAAATGATTTCATTTATTTTTTAGCCAATTTTTACGTAAATGTTATTGAACATGAAATTGGACATGGAAATTTTTGAATTTGTTATAGTTTTTGAAATATTTTTGGGATATTTAAAAAAGTTATAATTTTTGATTTTGTAATAATTTTTGGAATATTTTTAGAATTTTGAATATAGTTTCATTGTATTTAATTTTTACAATATTTTTGGAATTTTGAAAGATATATGAATTTGTGATTTTGTAATATTTTTTCGCAACGCTAAATGGAGAGGTTTTTGAGTAGTTTGCTGAGTGTATCATCTTTTCACTAAATTACGTTAATTTACGATCTGTTGACACTGGACAAGGTATCCTACAAAATAGAAAACAAAATTTTTGTTAGTCACAAAATTACAATTACCAAGTGGTTGCTGCCTTCTCCATCGTCAATTCACATCTCCCAGTTTAGAGTAATATAATACTCGTCTTTAAATTATCTAAAAATGAAAAACAAACATAATCCAGTAAAAACATTTAACATCTAAATTACTTACATTGGTTGAAATTTTGATCTATCGGGTATTAGTGTCAGGGTTCCACACAATTTTCATCCTCAGCATTCTCTGAAAAGGAAAAGCAGTATTTTGTTATACAAATTATATAAAAACATATGTATATATACATATTTTGTTACTTACTTGATTTGTTTATGTTATTCAAATTTGACATGTCAGTCTGAAGATCCATCAGATTGGGTAACATGAAATTAAAAACAGTATTTATCCATTCGATAATATATTGAGCAAAAAGTAATAGTTTATGTCGTCGACTGTATGGACTCTGCTGACGTTTCAGAGAATGTTGATTTTGCTATTGTTAAGGCTCCACCAATATTCCTGTAAGGATGAATAAAAGTTAGTTTTTCAACAATACTTACCTTATCCATATTGGTCCAGCATTGACATCTTCTCCTGCCATTCATACTCATTGCATCAGCCTACAAAAACAAGGGTATTAATAATTTTATTAATTTCTTAATAGTAAATTGTTTTTGCTTACCTTAATGAAAATATTTTTGGTTGTTTTCATTTTAATGTCATTCTGACATTTAACCATTTTATCGAGTTCAGTTCTCGTTCTTGCCATATATTAAAAATTGGAGTTGTTGTTCATTGGTATAGTAGTTGTTCAGCAATTAGTAGTGCAGTGTTCAACAACTGTGGCGAGGCTGTTGAAAAAAGGTTTGATGCAATGTGTATTTATAGTAGTTTCTAAGTTTGAAGTTTTCTCTTGCTTTTTGGATGTCAAAGAATTTGGGTGATCTTTGATCATTTACTGTGTAGTTTTTTTGAAAAATAAAAAGATAAATAATTATAATGTGAAAAAAAAGCATAAGTATTTTCATTTTGAGTGTTTTAAAACCTTAAATTTTTTAGTTGCAAATTGATAAATTGTATTGCATGGATATTAATAAAATATTCATTTTTTCACCATTTTGTAGAGTACCGCATGTGCGGGCTTTCCAATTATACTGGAAACATTATACCGTGCGGATTTACCATCACCAGTGAAGTAAATTTTAAGGTCTGGTTAGGCATATACAAATGTCATCGTCATCATTCTTTTATAAAATTGTCATCGCTATCCAGTGAAGTATACTATTGAAGGTCATGTATGCTAGGCATTTTTGTGAGTTATCGTCATCATCTTTAGCAGTACATCATATTGGAAATAATGTCTATGATTAGACACTTAACATTATCATCGTCACCACTGAAGTTTAATAGTTTTGGAAAGTATTATATCATTTAATATTGTCATCGCCATCACTAGAAGTTACCAGTCTTGGAAATATTATGCATATACAAATGTCATCGTCGTCATTTTTTATAAAATATAATCGTCATCCAGTGAACAGGAAATATAATTTATATAATAATTCATATTGGAAATAATGTCTATGGTTAGACACTTAATATTATCATCGTCATCATTGAAAGTTTAATAGTTTGGAAAATATGATATCATTTATTATTGTCATCGTCATCACTAGAAGTTGCTAGGCTTGGAAATATTATATTATGTAACATTATCATCGTCATCATTGAAAGTTCAATAGTTTGAAAACCAATACAAATTAAAGATTTTTAATACAGTCCACTTAGCCAGCTATATATGTCATAGTTTTTTAGTGAATTTCTATTACTCTCTTATTTTTATTCTAGAAGTTTATTATTGGCTTACTTACTTACTTACTTACTCTTGTTTTGTATGTAAAATTAAATCGTGATTGATATGTAGATAAAACGTTTTGTTAAAAACTAAAATTAAAATAAATATTTAATGTTAGAAACTAAAATTAATTAAATGATAAATTAAAAATAAAGATATCAGTGAATGTTTTTCAACAAATCAAAGTGTGGGTTTTAATATCTCAAAAAATCAATATCCTTCTTGAGCAATATACGCAGTGTCGGTTTTAATTTTTGGAAAATGTGCTTATTGAATTTTTTCATTGCAGCACTTGTTTTTTTTCGCATTTATCACGATTGATCATTACATCTGCCTTGTTAGGCATTGTTCAGTACATCAACGATCAAGATTCATCGATCATCGGCCATGTTAGGCAAATATACATATATTTTAAATCACCAATTTTCATTGTTAGGCAGAATTTTGTAATTGTTAAACTTCATCGATCATCTGCTATGTTACGCAATTGTATGAATTGTATGTATTTATCAAGATTCATCGTTTTAAATTTCTTGTTAAGCATGCATTATTGACAAAAGTCGTGTGTTGCAGCTCTGATAATATCTTCGTTCATCAAAAATTTCCTAAAGATAATACAGTCCACTGCCTTGATTGGATGCTGCTAACATGATCTGTTATAATTTTCCGCCAACGTATTGATTTTTCGTGTTAGTTTTGTAATAAATTTCTAAACAGATAAAAAAATACTTTTACTTTAACAAAGAGTTATGTTTGATATACATCGCTGCCCAAAACTAAAAACCTTTTTTGCCAAAAACTATATCAAAATCCTTAACCCAGACCGAAGTTCCGGTATTTTAGAGCTTGAGATTTCAGCCCCTCCATATTTTCGTTTTTTGTTTGTAAGTTTCAAAAATGTTTTGTTTTTACAAGGTGTAAAAAGAACTACAACTTTGACCATATTTTTAAACGTTTTTACAATATGGTTATATTGTTAGCATTAACAGAAAGCAAAATTCAATTAATACTGAATGGGGTACCATATACATACATACCGTATTTGGGTTGTTTGATATATATATCTAGTACAAGTATGGTTTGAAGTATCCGTGTCTATAGTTATCAGTTGTGTTGACTACCATATTTGTCATGTTTTCTTTTACTAACCATCTTTCAAGCTTTTAATTAGCGTACACTTATGGTGTCCTTCAATCATACTAAAAGAACCAAATTTATTCGAAAGGAAATGTGTATCTCAAACAAAAACCATTATTTATATATTTTAGGTTTTATCTTTTTCTACTTCAACACAATGAAACGTATTATCCTAAGTTCTACTGTTGCCATCTCAACCCAAAATCTTTCATACTTCTACTTGTCTAGATTTAATATAAACATATTCCTTCTTTGAAGTATTTTTTCATTTTCTTATTTATTTTATTAACTTTTCTACATCTTCATTTCTATAAATAATATGTATAAGAAACATTAAAACCGTATTATAAGCATTTCATAGAAAAGAAATAATTATTTAACAAAAATGAAAAATAAGTCAAAAAATAAATTAAGAAATAATAAGTATAAGAATTCGTTCTTTTGCTCATGCTTCTTGTTAACATGGCAACCAAACGAAGGATTCTTTTTTTATGATGTTGAAATTACGATATTGAGTAATAGTAATGATATTGTCTGAAACCTAAACACTGTCGAACTAGAGGATTCTTAAATAAATAATTACCAATTTACCAAGGACCATATATTACTTCGGTCTAAAAGACCTAAGTATTACATTCATGAGCTCAAGTGAAATTCTTACCCCCACTTTTTTTGGCATTTCTCGACGTTTTAGGACCTACTGATTCTAAAAAAGCAAAAAAAAATGTATGTCTGTCTGCAAGCCGGCCGGCCGGACGGCCTTCCGTTATTACCTACACTGCAGGGAACACGGCTGTAGGGATTTCACAATTTTTTTTCTAAAAATAGGTATTCACAAGGGACAGGTCCGAAGGGATGCTGTGTTCGATAACTGTACCGGAAGTGTGTCAAAAAAATCATTATGTGTGTCAAAAATAGCAAATTTTCATATTTTTCGCTTAAAAAACGATCAATTTAAGTGATTACGAGTTGGAACATTAAATTTAGAGAGATCTTGATGATCGGGATTGGTATGTGAGATCAAAAACTAGATTATTGCATTATAAGTTTGTCAAAAAAATGTTGTCAAGTTTGTCAAAAGAGAGATTTTTATTTATTTTTTACCCAATTTTTTGGAAAAAAGTAAAATTGTTTGTTTGAAATGAAATTACTTCGGTTTTATTATTATTATTGAGAATTACGGCATTATAAGTTTGTCAAAAACATGTTGTGAAGTGTGTCAAAAGAGAGATTTTTATTTATTTTTTACCCGATTTTTGGAAAAAATAAAATTGTTTGTTTGAAATGAAATTTTATTATTATTATTGAGAATTATGGCATTATAAGTTTGTCAAAAAAATAATGTCAAGTGTGTCAAAAAATGATTTCATTTATTTTTTTGCCAATTTTTTGGAAAAAAAATGTAGCTGTTTTTTTGACGTAAATGTAATTGAAAATGAAATTGAACATGGAAATTTTTGAATTTGTTATAGTTTTTGAAATATTTTTGGAATTTTGAAAAAGTTTGTATGTTTGATTTTGTAATAATTTTTGCAATTTTTTAGAATTTCGGGAAAAGTTTTAATTTTTGATTTTGTAAGAATTTTTTGAATATATTTAGAATTTTTAAAAATTTTAAATTTTTTGATTTTATTATAATTTTTGGAATTTTGAAATAAGTTATAATTTTTGATTTTGTAATAATTGGTGCAATATTTTTAGAATTTGGAAAAGTTTGAATTTTTAAGAATTTTTGGAATATTATCGGAATTTAGAAAAAGTTTAAATATTTGATTTTGTCATTCTAATTTTTGGAATTTTGAAAAAGTTTGATTTTATTTAATTTAACAATATTTTTGGAATTTTGATTATAATTTTCCGGCGACGGATTGATGTTTCGTCTTAGTTTTGTAATAAATTTTTAAACAGAGATAAAAACAATATTGTACTTTAACAAAGAGTTATGTTTGATATACGTTGCTGCTCAAAACTAAAAACCATGTCCTCGTGAAAGTTTTTTGCCGAAAACTATATCAAAATCCTTTACCCAGTCCGAAGTCTTGATATCTCAGAGCTGTGAGATTTCAGCCCTTCCATATCTTATTCGTTGAATTTCCCATGACTTTTAATTCTGTGTGCGAACATCATATATTCTTCAACGTTATAACGCGCTGGGTACAGAACCGGCTATCGAGTTCCAAGCTGTAAACAAATGTAACGATCGGCCATATTTCGATTGTTTCTCTACATTAAGAATCAAAATCATCTAAATAATTCAGGATAGTGAGATTTCAGTATTACATTTCAACAATTAAATAAAATTAAATTAAAATATTCAAAAAAACTTCGTAAAAAATGTATACATATTTTATATTTAACTATTTTTTATAAATATATTATGGATGAACGAGCTTCTGAAGAGATCAAATCGATTTTACCTAAATATGCAAACCTTTCACGTCACACCAGAGCAACTGTAGCAGCCTATCCATTTGCGGTTTAAATAATGGTGTAGAACAGTAGCCTTCCAACTTGAGCCTTCCTTTTTCAACAGAGTCTCTCATCTTCGGAATGCCTTACCTTCATGGCTTTTCCCTGATGAATTTAATCCTCAAAGGTTTAAAGTTGACGTTCATAAATTATAAAAAAAACCAAAAATTTAAAATTTTTCAAAATTCTAGAAATATTCCAAAAATTCTTACAAAATCAAAAATTGAAACTTTTCTCAAAATTCTAAAAATATATACATAAATAAAAAATTAAAAAATTCTGTTTTTTCCAAAATTCTAAAAATATTGAAAAAATTATTACAAAATCAAAAATACAAAATTTTTCAAAATTTAAAAAATATTTCAAAAACTATAAGAAATTCAAAAATTTCCATGTCCAAATACATTTACGTAATATTCCAAAAATTAGAATAAAATCAAATATTTAAACTTTTTATAAATTCTAATAATATTCCAAAAGTTCTTAAAATTCATAAATTCAAACTTTTTTCAAAATTCTCAATATATTGCAAAAATTATAACAATATCAAAAATTGAAACTTTTTTCAAAATTTCAAAAATTATAATAAAATCAAAAATTTTTAATATTTTAATTCTAAAAATATTCCAAAAATTCATACAAAATAAAAATTGAAACTTTTCTCAAAATTATAACAGAAACAAAAATTAAAAGTTTTTCCAAAATTCTAAAAATATTGCAAAAATTACTACAAAATCAATAATACAAACTTTTTCAAAATTCCAAAAATAATTCAAAAACTATAACAAATTTAAAACAATTCTATATTGCTTTTAAATTACATTTACGTCATAAAAACAGCAAAATTTTTTTTCAAAAAAATTGGCTCAAAAAATAAATGAAATCATTTTTTGACACACTTGACATTATATTTTTGACAAACTTATAATGCCATAATTCTGTATAATAATAATAAAATTCCATGTCATACAAATTACTAATTTTATTTTTTTCCAAAAAATTGGGTAAAAAAATAAATAAAAGTCTTTCTTTTGACACACTTGACAACATTTTTTTGACAAACTTATGATGCCATAATTCTCAATAATAATAATAAAATTTCATTTCAAATAAATAATTAATTTTATTTTTGTCCAAAAAATTGGGTAAAAAAATAAATAAAAATCTTTCTTTTGACACACTTGACAACATTTTTTTGAAAAACTTATAATGCAATAATCTAGTTTTTGATCTCACATACCAATCCCGACCATCCAGATTTCTCCACATTCTTTGTTTCTACTAATTATCATATAAAATGAACGTTTTTTAAGAAAAACATATGCATATTTCATTGTTTTGACACACTTGACGATTTTTTGACCCATTTCCGGTACAGTTATCGAACATATCGTCCATTCGGCTCTTACCATTGAGTGTACCTATTTTTAGAATTCAAAATCGAATTCAGACCGATGTAAAAAAACTTAAAACGTTTCAACTGTTTCAGATTGTGGAAGAAAAACTCGTTTTTTTCCCACGCGTGTTTCAACAAACTAATTACACTGACAATTTTCATTGGCTAATTTCAGCAGGCGACACAAAATCCTAAAACTTGAGTTTATTTACATATCTTCGATTTAAAACAATTTTAAATCGGTTTCTGAATATGGATTTATAGGATTCGCGGTCAGTTCACAGAAAACCCAATTCACGGAAAACCAATTCACAGAAAAACAATTCACAGAAAAACAATTCACAGAAAAACAATTTACAGAAAAACAAATCACAGAAAAACAATTCACAGAAAACCAATTCACAGAAACGGAGTTTAGGGAAAAACTATTTTCCTTAAAGTCGCCGCGAGTTTAAGGAAAATATTTTTCCCTAAAATCCGTTTCTGTGAACTAATTTTTATTCAAGATAGGAAAATATTTACAAAAAAAAACAAAGAATAAAAAAAATAATGAACGAGTATCATAAGTTGTTCAATATTTCAATAGGTAAATTTTTTATTTATAATTGATAATTTAAATTATTATATTATGCGCAACAGCAGTTAAAAAATCAGTTATGGCCATTGTGGAGTAAGAGGATACAATTTTTTGTAAACTTTGATCGTAATCTCGATATTTTTTCTTTTTTGACGCCAAAAATTTGTTGTAAAGTTATTTCATTTTTTGATTGTTCCAATTGTAACTTTTCTAAAAAACACCATATTGAAGGATGCTCTGATCCAACCAATTTTTTGAAACCACTGTGCCATCCCTCGACATTATTATATATTCGCGGGCATCCTTCTTGTACAGCTTCATAAACATTCCATGCTTTAATGGCATATCTAGGATCCCTCCTACCTGTTGTCTTTTTAGTGCGAACATCTAATCTACCCACATAATTATCTTCGAAATAGTCTAACAATTCGTTTACTGATTCAGAAATTATATTTTGTTCTTTTAATGATTCAAATGCTTGTATAACGTTTCCAGAAGGAACAAACGCAAGTCTTATTAACATTTTAATCTTGTGAGCAAACTCCGCATCTTCATTGTATTCACTTTTGAACCCAATTTCACATAATTTCCGATATAAATTTTGAGAAAAATTAAAGAGACAATAATGTTGTCTGGCACTAACAAAAGAAAACTGTACAGAATTCACAATTGTTTGTTCAAAATCAGACATAATGCTGGTAGGATTTAAACCGGGTGATAAAATTTTCAACTGTTCAAATAAATTCTTATAAGTTTCTTATTTTATTTGGTAGTTGGTAGTAGTACATATACAAGTGGTAAAGATACATTTTCTTTGATGCCATGAATTGTAAACAATTGATTGAAAATCAAAGGCACTGTTTTAAATGTGCCGTCCACGTACCAATTATTTGCATTGCTCAAAAACTTCAAATTTTCTTCCGTTGAGAACAGCAAAATACGATTTTCTGGACCTTTAGAGTCATATAACAAAAAAGGCTTACCATCTGCAGTCACTTTGTATTGCTCCAATACACACAATTCGTTAACAGTTTGCGGATTTGTTGCTGTTCCCTGCCTGATCCTTCAAACAGTTCGTTTCATGGAAGGAATAGAAAGCAAATGCGGTTTAACTGCGTTCGTTATTTTAGTTGAACAATTAGCTATTATTAATTGTGTAGAATCGTGAGTCAACTCTGCTTTAGCCTTTAGATAAGCAATACTTTTTTTACACCAGCATTATTTGCGTTGGCACCATGGTTGTGAACACCAATAATGTAATGGAGAGCTTATTCGTTGCCTAGCAACAAAGTGGCATAGCAGATCGCGTACCTAGCGAGATTATTTTTTTCCTCCTGACTAGTTGCAGTCCATGTGATCGAGAGAAGAATACCTGCTACTCCAGCACAAATAACTGTGATGTACGTGTAACATGAGATAATAACGGATATAAGAAGCAGCAAGTGAAAGACTGAGAGCAAAATAAGAGACTGAAGCTATCTATCGCGTTCTATTTATAGTCAGCTAACGCCGTTTGTTTGTTTATCAACAATAACGAATTGAAAAGGTAGTTTCTTGGGAAAATTTATTTTTGTTTTATCGTTAGTCATTGTACCCAGTAAAGAGTATGGACTGCTAGTTTGTAATAGAAATTGGAAAAGATTGTAAAATAAAACATTGTTTACGAAACGATTGTACGAATCATACATGTAAATAGCGCGATCATGGATCAATGACATTACACAACCGTTTTCTGACAATTTTATAGCGATTAACGATTACATTGGAAAATATTATTAATTGATGGACGATTGTAGGAAATCTATATGAAAATAGCGGAAGTACGAATACAAATTGAGTAAAGGAAAATACGTTGGAGAAATATTACACAACTATTTTAATTACAATAATTCTTTTTTAACGGAAACCATAGCAGATGATGACTATGGATTGAGTATGCGAAACAGGACAAAATTAAAACGACTAGGAAAATCTCTGCTATGGCAAACCCGGTGTATGCGGGACCGTGGTTCGAATTACAACTATGGAGCCTGAGTTACCCGTCATAACAATAACTTTTATTATTTCTCCATTAATTTTATTGGTATGCGTTCTTGCTTTGCAATTCTCTATCTTATAGTAATTATTGCAAAACCATTAACATTTTTCTTTATATTCCTTGTCGCGAATAAATAGGAATCCATCAACGACGAAACACGTTTTATTCTTTTCAGTTTTTGTATTAATAATATTCATTTTTTATGAGGGATAAAAGTTCAACGAGTATCTTGGACTTTTTAAAAATAACAATAATTAATTTTTTAGAATGTCAATTTTTTTGTCTGTTGTTTTATTTAAAGGAATATAAATTGTGACTTTCATGCGGTTACTAGGTTAATACACTAATATGTTGTATAACGTATGTATCTAAGAAGTACTCGTATTTATTTTAAAATTTTTTTTCTGTAAATTGTTTTTCTGTGAATTGTTTTTCTGTGAATTGGTTTTTCGTGAATTGGGTTTTCTGTGAACTGACCTCGAATCCTTTTCTGTGAATAGTTTTCTGTGAATTGTTTTTCTGTGAATTGTTTTTCTGTGAATTGTTTTTCTGTGAATTGCTTTTCTGTGAATTGATTTTCCGTGAATTGGGTTTTCTGTGAACTAATCGGATACCGATTTATAGTTTGAGAAAACCACTACAAGATATAACTTTTTGCAGCTATTTATCACCACATAAATCTGAACCATCCTTGCATAAAAAGATGATGCAACCATTGATCTTTTTGAAAAGGATCAGTGATAAAATCAGTTATGAGTTTAAGAGACATTTGCCATAAAATGATTTAAAATGTGTAACGAATGCATAGATTGCTTTGCTAAATTTTTTTTCCGCGGTATTATTTCCGCTAAGCGAAATTATTTCCGTTAAGTCTATCCGCATTATATCTCGTTTTCCGTCTTTCAATTTGAGCGCTAAGTATTATTTCCGTTAAGCATCGGCACCAAGTTTATGAAGGAAGTAAATTTCGTTGTGTCTATCCGCATTAAATCTCGTTTTCCGTCTTTCAATAGGTAGGTTTTGAGGTCCTTGCGGTCTCGTATTTCAAAAATTATTTGCATAAAATTAACAAAAAGATACTTTTTACACTTAAATTGAAAAGGACAAAATGTCAAATTTTTTGGATTTGAAGATATTAAGAAATGATAATAATTTTGAGTTTAAAATTTATAAAAAGCAGCAGCTGATATTACAATTAGCTCTAGCTCACACCATATTCTCAAAAAATGCCTGCTTATAATTCATTTGTGAATAGATTGTTTATTATTCCAATGAATCATTTAAATTTCCAGACTAAAATAATAATCCTGTCATTTTAGAAGTTTTAAGCCTCAATCTGCGGAAAAATTCCTAGTCAGCTGAATTTTTGTATACACCTTTTTACGCTATTTTATTTAATGTGTGAAAAATCGACATTGATATCGTACCGGCTAAAAAAGTTTTAAAGGTTTAAATGTCGCAAAAATCAGGTTCCCGCGAATATCTCGCGATCTATTGCTCGGAGGTCAATAGACGCTATAACAAAAATTGTTTATCGTGCAATTATCCACAAAAAAAGCTTGTTGCCTTTTTCGTTAGATCTACCGTTTTTTGAGTAGAACGCTGAAATTGTGTACCGTACACCAAGACGTAAACTCAGTTGCTTTTATTCATGTTTTCAAGTGTATTAAAAACTTTTATCTGATGCTCGGGTGTTTTTTGAAAAATATACTTATATTATAAAGGATTTGGAAACAATCGATCTCCAATGGCAGATGTTTCGTATTTGATTGTTTCGAGACCCACCACTTTATACCTGCTACTGTTTGTCGGTGTTTAGCTCAGTTGAAATATATTTCTTGTGTGTTAAAGACTTTGTGCTCTTGAATAACCTTTATAATGAGTGCAGATACATGTTTTATATGCTGTGAATTGTTGTCGGATTGTGATGTAGTAGGTTATACGTGATTTACAAACATTAAAAAATGCTAGTATCTTGCGAAATGCACTTCAATGAATCGATGGAAGTTAGTATTAGTCAAGAAAAATTTTTATCTCATTGATTGAACAAAAGAAAATTAGTTGAAATGCTTATCCAAAAGTTATTGCTACAAGATAATCACGTGATGATGCTGCCGTCTTAATAGTTGAAACAGCGATTGAAAAATCAATTAATTATACTAGAATTATCGTTGGCGAAGACATAAATCTGTTGGTACTTCTCATAGCACGCAAACAAATACTTAATCAACCTACAACATCAATTTCTTTTAAAAAAACCAGGAAAAAACATTCTGTTTCTACATGCCATGACCGGATGTGATACAACTTCAACACATTTTGGGAAAGGAAAAATTAAAGCCATGAAGATGTTTGAAAAAAGTCCTGATTTAAACAATTCTGAAGAAATATTTTTATTTCAGTTTCTACTAGCAATGTACGGTGCTACAAAATCAAAACAATCGATAAATAATAACGGATATTGTAGTTTTGCTAAGCTAATAAGACAAAGCACTTCAGCAGTTCAACAGCATATTTTTCGAGTGTATTATCAAATACAAACCTGGCAAAGAAGAGAAATTGATTCAGAACAGTGGAGTTTTGAGTTAAAAAATAACATACTGCAGTCAGCAACAAATTTATTAAAACCAGCACCCGATGATCTACTAAACACAATCTTTTGTAATTGTACAAAATGTTGTGGTGGCAAATGTGGATGCAAAAAATTGGTCTGAGATGCTCAAAAGTTTGTCAAGCCAATCAAGCATAAACGCGGCATCAACTATAATTGATGAAGATAATGAAGATGTCATCTTAAGTAAAGGAATAAGTCCACTCGATGTTTTGTCAGCAAATTTTAATGAAACCATGTAGGAAATCGCGCTATGCATTCTATCTTTAAGGTGGTGCGGATACGAGTGCATAATCATAATGTAGTCGCTTTCTCAGCGCTCTGCTGAAAAACGGTTGGTCTTACAGAAAAATACAACAAGCTTTTTTTGTAGATAACTGCACGATGAATATCTTTTTGTTATAATCTCAATTGACCTCCGAGCAATAGGTCACGATATGAATGTCGATTTTTCACATATTCATTAAAACGCGGCAATAAAGGCGAAAACCAAAATTCAGCTCACTAGGTATTTTTCCGCAGTTAAAACCTATAATGACTGGACTATAAACACAATTAAATTTATACCTATTAAAACAATCCAAATATTACTGATAAAATATTCAATAGAAAAAAGAATAAATAATCATAGCTCTATAAATAGATTGAACTCTAATACAGATACAAATTATATTTCTATAAATTACACAATTTATTACCCAAATTAATAGTTAATCCATTTAAAAAATATAAATTTAAAATTTCTTTCAAAAGAACTAGCAATCTATATAAAAATATCAAAATTAAAGAATAGCCTCAACTAGAAGAATGCTCTGGCATTTTTCAAATACATTGGGATTTCTGTGATAAATTTTATTTTGGACAAACAGGAAGAAAAATCATCAACAGATTTTCGGAACATTTACCTGAAAGTAAAAACATTCTAAATATATAATCAATTTTTTGCTCAACACTTAATCAATGAAAATAATTCATATATATGCAAGTTTTGACAGTAATTTTAAAGTGTTACATCTCATCTACATGGTCGTCTCATGGATTACTTCCAAAAAAGGAAAAAAACATTTAAATCAGTTTATATAAAATTTTTGTCAAAGCAATCTTTCAATTCAAAATTTCATAATTCAATCAAAATATTTATTTTTTGTGGTCATAGTTACACAATTTGTTTGAAAAAATAAAAAATATAATTCATAATCTCATGTTATGTTACTTTTGATGCCGCCATAAAAGTTTGGAAAAAATGGCGACAATTTTTCTGCCAACGTAAAAAAAGAAAAAAGGGCGTTCGTTATACGTCAAAAAAGTAAGACTTAAACTTTCTCTTTACATGGTTTTGTTTTTTAGTTTAATCATTCTTCTTTCTAATGCTGATGGGTGCTTTTTGGAAAAACTAGAATTAAGATAGCTAGGTCGGTTTGTATTGACCAAGATCAAGAAAGATAAATTTAAAAATTGAAACGTTTAGCAAACGTTTCGGCAAACGGCTGTAAAATTGAACTTCACTGCCGCTAGGTAAAGTTCAGGTTTACATCCGTTTGACGAAAAACTTTTTTTTCAAATAAAATTGTCATTAATACGTAATTTTCTCATTGAAGATGTATCGATTTATGTCCAAAACGCGTTTGGTTTTAACGACGTAGAAGTAATAAAATAACTTTGATATTCAAATCGTAAAAATATCAATAAGAAGTAAAAAAAAATAAATGTTTCTCATATAAATTTTTTTCCGTGGAATTCGAATTTTTTTATTTTTTATTTGCTGGTAGAATTTCGAAAAAACGAAAAGTTTGATTAAAAAAGTGTCTGCAGTTTGAACATTTTAATTTTCTTTAAGATAAAAGCTTCTCCAAAAAAATTTGCATACGACAAAATGTATGTACTTTTTGTCGTACAATCCGATACCGATGTTAAAAATTTAAAATAAGGCATATTTCTTTTTATTCAATTTTTAAATTCTCTTGCTTTATCTTGGTCAATACAAACGGACCTAGAGGTTATATTTCTAGTTTTATCAAAAAGTACACATCAGCACTCGAAAGAAGAATGATTAGCATGAAAATCAAAACCATGTAAGGTTTTATTAGTGGAAACAGCATATAAGAAAGTACATATGTTTAGTAGATTCATTAAAACACAAGAATAATAAGAATATTAAGTACGATCAAATACCTGTCCATTTTCATCATAATCATTATTTACAATTAAATTCCCTTATTACACTTCTAAATGCCTCCCATGTGTTCTGAATTAACATCATAAGACCATACTCAAAAACAAAAACAAATTAAAAGTTAAAATTACCTAGTTTCATCCAATATTCGAAAAACTTAAAACTTTCAACTTAATTTTATATCCCATTTACCTTTTTTATGGTCTCATAGTTTTATAAAACCTTTCCTTTTCCACTTGTTCGCTTCTTGTTGGTTATTCAGTTATTAGGGTTGAAAACTTATTGAATAATATTTGCTTTTTTTCCTCTTTGCTACCACCTTTTCTATTAAGCTCAAAATAAAAAAAATCAGGTTATGCTAATAACAAAAAACACTTAAGTGTTATTCTTCTTATATGGTTTTGTTTGCAACCACAATTACCAATTTTGTTTGCTAAACATTTTTTGTACTACATGAATTTGTATGGCTACATCAGTGGCAAAAAATTAAATAAATGTTTTAGATTTCAGTGTTGAAGAAACTTATGTATTTGAACTTAAACGTAAATAAATTGCTTTATTATGAAAAATTAAAAATTCTTGAAACAATAACATTTATTGATTGCTGCTTTTTTATTTATAAATAAAAGGGATTAACAAGCACTAATCACCTCCGGCTCTACGTTGTCTTTCCCGTGATAATAAAAGTTGTAGGGCAGTTCACGTCAAATGTTTAGCCCACAGTTCTACCCCATGTGTAATGTGACCAATTGATTTTTCAGCCGCCCGCATTTCAGACTAGCTCAAAACATTTCTGCAGATTTCTGTATGTATGTACTTTTGTTTTTTACGATCGATTCGGATTCTAATTAACAGAATTTCTTTCCTTCCTCCAACGACGTTGTAATAAATTCTTAAAAAACTTAAAAATATTTCCATCTAATAAATTCTTTGACATCATTTGAACTACTGGAACAAAACAAGAAGCCAGAACAATAGCAATTAAACCGTAATTATAAAACTAAAAAAACAACAACCAAAGAACGAACTTTACTGCTTCATAATAAAACTTTGATTGTTTTTTTAATTTGTGTTTTTAGTAATTTTGGAAAAACAGAAGAGCCAGACATTAGAAATTTTTAATAGAAAACAATTTTATAAAACAAAATATCGTCGAAAGTTTTGTAATAAAATTATAGCAAAAAAAAAGAAGAAAAGTTTGGTGAAAATATATTATGCAGTTTTGTTGCAATAAACGTTTATTCAACTGAAACTATTTTCTATTCTAATTTAATTTTAAATAATTGCTGCAATTATAAGGTTATAATTTTTTCAAACAGAAAATTGGTGTGGTTTTTGTTTGAATAACTTTCCGTCTCGGACGAGATAAAATATATGCGGAGGTTTCTTTATTTTAAAATATTTGATTGATAATTAATTTGGACTCCACATTTTGAAAATCGGAAATAATTGTCCGTAAAATCTAGCTTTATGCTTTGGGTACTACCTCTGCATCCACGTTTGTAAATAAAAAAAAAGTCAGACAACTGCGAATAAAATTCGCTCGTCAAGAGTTCCATGAATGTAAAAGAACACACCGAAAGAAAAAATCTTGCTTGATTCAAACATGTTGCATTGTTAATCGAAAATTAAGTGAAAATTGGGGAACTAAATACGTTAGTGATTGTATCAACCAACGCTCCGTATTTAAATTAACAATTTAACCGTTGTTGATATATTTTTTTATAAGTATCACACACATATTTGATTTAACCATGTTTGTAGTTGAGTCAATTATGATTTAATTTTCAATTGACTACAAACGTTGTAAATTAAAAATTGGACTAAAAATAGTGATATTGAATACGTTTGTGATAGAATCAAGCAATACGCCGTATTAAATCTTTTGGTTTGGTACATCTTTGTTTTGTTTTTGCTGCTATCGATGTTTGTATGGGTTCGTTTTTTTCGTAAATATAATATTTGAAATTTTTTATATTAGAAGTATGTATTTCGCATCAATCCCGACAAACATTTTTATGCATAAAGCTAGCGTTCGTATATTTACGTTCTAAATAGGAAATGTATGAGTGTGATTTTGTTTGTAAAGGATGCGTCAATTTTTTCGCCATTTTTTTAATGATACGATTTAAAAGCCCAAAATTCAGAAATCAAAAAATTTAAATATTTGAATTATGTGTAGAAAATTATACTAATTTTTAGTGGCGAAGCGTCGGTATAGACACACTAGACAGTGTCTACCCAAACATAATATAAATATGAAACTTTATTTTCATATTGTTCGCATAATGTCGACTTAATACTATTTTGTCAAACGTTCTAAGAAAATCATTAAGTTTTAATACAATAATTAGAACAAAAACAATTCAGCTATGTTCCCGAAACTTTAATACAAACGTTTCCCAGTTTCATGTACAAACAAACAAAAATGTTTTTCTCAGTGCAGTAGACGTTTCAAATTATGACTACCAAAATAAGCAATAGCAACAACAACAAATTTTCCACTTTTGTTCCTTTTTGGATAGACAGTTTTGTTTCTGTCTATTTTTGTTTCCAAATTTGTTGAGAAACATCAGTAGACGTTTCAAATTATGACTACCAAAATAAGCAATAGCAACAACAACAAATTTTCAACTTTTGTTCCTTCTTGGATAGACAGTTTTGTTTCTGTCTATTTTTGTTTCCAAATTTGTTGAGAAACATCAGTAGACGTTTCAAATTATGACTACCAAAATAAGCAATAGCAACAACAACAAATTTTCAACTTTTGTTCCTTCTTGGATAGACAGTTTTGTTTATGTCTATTTCTGTTTATATATTTTGTTTCCAAATTTTTTGAGAAACATATTATGGGAAGCATTTTTGACAAAAATTGTAATTATTAGTTAGATGTTTCTTGAGCAATTTTTTGTGTGATTGTGTGATTGTGAATTCGATTCTACGACTTCTGAAAAACAGGAACAGTTGGAAAATAAATTTGAATCTTTGATTTTGGATAAATTTTTGGAATATTTTTAGAATTTTGAAAAAAGTTTCAATCTTTGATTATGTTATAATTTTTGCAATATTTTTGGCATTTCGGGAAAAGTTTGAATTTTTAATTTTGTTATAATTATTGCAATATTTTAAGAGTTCTAGGAAAAGTTTGAATTTTTGATTTTGTTATAGTTCTTGCATTAATTTTGGA
Organism: Diogma glabrata; assembly: GCA_963693315.1. NCBI lineage: Eukaryota > Metazoa > Arthropoda > Insecta > Diptera > Cylindrotomidae > Diogma > Diogma glabrata. Next base: position 391,331,258 of record OY856186.1, read on the forward strand.
ATTTTGAAAATAGTTTCAACTTTTGATTATTTAATAATTTTTAGAAACTTTTTGGAATGTTGATGAAAAAGTTTAAATTTTGGATTTTGTTATAATTTTTGGAATATTTTTAGAATTTTGAGAAAGTTGTACGTGTACTTTTATTTGTACTTTTACAAAGAATTTTATGTTTAATATTCATCGCTCCCCAAAACTTAAAACAATGTTTTTGTTAATTTACAATATCCTTTATCTTTTGTACAAAATATTTTTATTTCAAAATTTTTAATTTTGATTTAGATTGAACAATCTTTTTTTAAATATTTTGCTTGCGGCGAATAAAAAATATAGTATATGATGCACGGACGTAAGTCATTTTAAATGTGGGTGCAAATCTCGGTTGGCGCTTCGACTCACAAACTTCACATACGTCCAAAAACCTTAGCTTTCTATCCTCTCATCTTAATGTACTATAATTAGTTTCTACAGGCAAATCAATAAAACTTTTGAATATGTCTACCCTAGTTTCAGAAGCACGCTTCGCCACTGCTAATTTTCTATAATTTTCTCATTATTATGAAAAATTAAATTAAAATATCGATAAATGGACATGAAACAAGACAAATAAAAAATATTAAAAAAATATAATAATTTTTTAAATCACCAAAATTAATTATAGAAAGGGCCTGTTTCATTAACGATATTTTTGTTATAACATTGACTGAAAAATTTCTTTCGCACATAATTTTATATGCAAATAATATGGAAATTATTTAAATCAATTAAACACATCTAAATTATTTCCTAAAGTAAAATGTTAAATAAAACCAGCCATGTTAAAATATATAAAAACTTTTTATTTTTCTATTCTTTTGTTTATTACTTTTCTTTATTTTGTTTATTAGTTTCTTTTCTCCTAGTTTTTTATTTTAACGAACACAATAATTTTCAAACAAAAACATGAACAAACGAACTGAAAAATATGAACAAGAAAAATTGATCACGCCGTGGTTGATTTAAATAATGAAAATTGTTACGTTTTTTAAAATAAATTGACAATGCTACATTGGTTAAAATAACCACGTTCGTATTAGACGCAAAATCAAACAAGCTTTGTAGTTGATTCTACCAACGTTTTTTTTTCGGTGTAGGGGGCGGCACGATCTGAATTTTGCCCTTTTCTGCATGGGATCTTGATGAAACTTTGGCAAATGATACAGGTTCACTTGAAAATGGAAGATCTGGATTCATTTCAAATTTGGACAAAATGGCGGGGGGTCTCCCGAACACCTCTAAGTTTAAATCTTGAATAACTTCTGATCCCGGGCTATGATCTTATTGAAACTTAGTATATAAGGTTTTAGTACTGTTTCCAATATTTTTGCATACCAACTTCCGGTTTGTCACTTCCGGTTAAAAAGTTTTTTTTTCAGGTATTTATCCTTACTGTAGCCTACAATTACCGATCGATTTTCATGAAACGTTGCGAAAAGCTTTTAAATAACATGAGAAAGATTTTATCAGCTTTTGGAGCACATTGGATAAAGGGTTGGGGGGTCCACCATACAACAGGTGGTTTTTTCGACAAAGTTTTTATGTTTGTTGGGAGCATAAAACATTCATTCGTGAATGAATTTTGATGACACTTTGGAAAAAGACGCAAACATGAATTACAAAGAACTGATTAGTTTTTGAGCGATAGTGAACAAAGTGGTGGGGGGTCCCTGGAGCACCTGTTTTTTTGAAAGCTCTATAACTTCTGTACCTGATAAGCGAATTGGATGAAACTTGGTACATGAGTATGTAGTACGGTTTAAAATAGTTCTGCATCCCAACTTCCGGTTTTTCACTTCCGGTAAAAAATTTTTTTTTGTACTTTTTTGAAGTTTTTTCAGTGTCCTTATGCACACTACAGCCTACAATAATGAAGGGATTATGATGAAACTTATGGAATAGGGTTCCAATTAGTGTGAAAAGATAATTATCATGTTTTGGGACACATTGATCAAAGTGGTGGGGGGTCTACCATACAAATGCTGACTTTTCACACTTTGTTTTTTAAGTTTGTTGGGAGCATACAGACTTCGTTCATTAATTTATTTTAATGACACTTTGGAAAAAGATGAAGACTTTAGTAACAAAGAACTGATTAGTTTTTGGATAATAGTGGAATAAGTGGTGGGGGTCCTCCCGAACACCTGTTTAATGTGTCACACTTTTTTCAATGTTTGTTGGGAGCACACAGCATTCGTTCGTGAACGAATTTTGATGAAACTTTGGAAAAAGATGCAAACATGTATGGCAAAGAACTGATTAGTTTTTGAGCGATAGTGAACAAAGTGGTGGGGGGTCCCTGGAGCACATGTTTTTTTGAAAGCTCTATAACTTCTGTACCTGATAAGCGAATTGGATGAAACTTGGTACATGAGTATGTAGTACGGTTTACAATAGTTCTGCATCCCAACTTCCGGTTTTTCACTTCCGGCAAAAAAAAATTTTTTGTACTTATGTTAAGTTTTTTAAGTGTCTTTATGCGCACTACAGCCTACAATAATGAAGTGATTATGATGAAACTTATGGAATAGGGTTCCAATTAGTGTGAAAAGATAATCATTATGTTTTAGGACACATTGATCAAAGTGGTGGGGGGTCTACCATACAAATGCTGACTTTTCACACTTTGTTTTTTAAGTTTGTTGGGAGCATACAGACTTCGTTCATTAATTTATTTTAATGACACTTTGGAAAAAGATGGAGACTTTAGTAACAAAGAACTGATTAGTTTTTGGATAATATTGGAATAAGTGGTGGGGGTCCTCCCGAACACCTGTTTAATGTGTCACACTTTTTTCAATGTTTGTTGGGAGCACACATCATTCGTTCGTGAACGAATTTTGATGAAACTTTGGAAAAAGATGCAAACATGTATGGCAAAGAACTGATTAGTTTTTGAGCGATAGTGAACAAAGTGGTGGGGGGTCCCTGGAGCACCTGTTTTTTTGAAAGCTCTATAACTTCTGTACCTGATAAGCGAATTGGATGAAACTTGGTACATGAGTATGTAGTACGGTTTAAAATAGTTCTGCATCCCAACTTCCGGTTTTTCACTTCCGGTAAAAAAAAATTTTTTTGTACTTTTTTTTAAGTTTTTTCAGTGTATTCATGCACACTACAGCCTACAATAATGAAGTGATTATGATGAAACTTATGGAATAGGGTTCCAATTAGTGTAAGAAGATAATTATCATCTTTTGGGACACATTGATCAAAGTGGCGGGGGGTCTACCATACAACTGCTGACTTTTCACACTTGGTTTTTAAAGTTTGTTGGGAGCATACAGATTTCATTCATTAATCAATTTTAATGGCACTTTGAAAAACGATAAAGACTTTATTGACAAAGAATTGAGTAGTTTTTGGACAATATTGTGATAAGTGGTGGGGTCCTCCCGAACACCTGTTTATTGTTTCAATGTTTGTTGGAAGCATACAACATTCGTTCGTTAAGTAATTTTGATTACACTTTGCAAAAAGATGCAAATATGTATGGCAAAGAACTGATTAGTTTTTTTAGCGATAGTGAACAAAGTGGTAGGGGGTCCTCCAAGCACCTGTTATTTTGGAAGCTCAATAACTTCTGTACCTGATAATCGAGTTGGATGCAATTTGGTACATACACAATTAGTACGGTTTACAACAGTTCTGCATCCTTACTTCCGCTTTGTCACTTCCGATAAAATTTTTTTTACTTTTTCTCGTACAACAGAATTTATGTTTGTTGGGATACTACTGCCTGCTTCAATATTTTTATTATTAGAACTACGAAGTTCATAATATTGGTTAGCTTTTAATTAAAGTATTTTATGGATATTGGCTCATTATATATCCAGAACACTATGTTTCCAGAGCTGTGGTGAAGTCAGCCTATGCATCAGCGTCGCAATATTTTTTTTATTAAAAACATACTAATTTTTCTATCATTCCAAATACATTTGAAAATTTTCGATCAGATAGGTCAGCTAATCGAGGTAAGAAAACACGAGAAAAACGTCATTATTCATAATTATACAAAAAATGGTGAGGTGTAAAATTCCAAAATAAATTTTTAAGGAATACTGAAATGAAACCCTTTCATATGATACCCTACTTGAATCTATAAAAAATGTATTTTCTCAAAGGTCTCACATCGTAGCCCTGTAAACCAAGCGAAAACCACTTTAGTTTTATTTGTATCCGTCATTTCATGTGGACAGATTAGTTTTATACGCACCTCAAATTTCAAGTCCATAGCATTTATAGTTTACTTTACGAGATAATGTGAAAAACTCGTTTTACTCTCACCAATAGTGTTCCGTATAAAAAAGGAACCCTAAAAATAGTATATGCCAATGGGTGGCTAGTATGTAATGCTGGTGATGTTAACCTACATGAAAATAAAAAATTTACATATAGATTGGATGCATTTGTTTCCGAAAACAGCTAAAACTTCATCTGTCAAAAGACTTTTCATGTCGAGTAATAATACCTTTCTTGATGCATATTCTCTAGAAGTATCGTATCAGGGTCATTTTATAATTCTTGGAATAATTGTGAATTACACTTGAAGTACAATTCTCTTTGTTGGTTTTACAATATAATGCATTTTTTCACTGTTCTGGTTTTAGGCATTTCACACATCCATCCTGATGTGGTTTCTTGTTATAATCTGTTTTCTTCAAATTCTCGTGTAAATTTTAACGATGCAGATGTTGTGTAAAATTTAGGTAGGGTTTCACTATCAGAAACATCTGCGTGCCTTGCAAGGTTTAATTCCGACTAGCTTCAATCTTGCGGATTCGAGAAGGTATTTCTCCAGCCCATTACAAATGCAGAATGACACGAATTATAAGTAAGAAACATGGACTCTGACGACCTTTAAAGACAGAGGAAACATGACCGTCACATACACCACTTTAATATATATTTATTACATTTTAAACAAAAATTGAAATATTTCACTCACCCTATTAGTTAATGTTTGATTTCACTTCTCACTCTCCTTCTCCATAGCCAATCATACTGGGTAACTTCTAGTACTTAAAATAACAAGAGTTGCGCTAAGATACATGCGATTGATATGTATACCGAAACAATCATTCAATATATTGCAGTAGTTGCGTCAATTTACAAGTGATATTTGAATATAAGTGATAAAAAACTAACCAAAATCGACCAAAAATCGATATAATGTAATAGTTGCGGCAAATGTATAGACGAGAGTTGACCATAAGTAATTATTCAATATAAAACAATAGTTGCGCCAAAAGGGCAGGCGATTAAAATTATGATTGCCAAAGAAATACCACAATAGAATGTAAAACCGGATAATTTATTGCCACCGAACGGTATATTTTGAACAATATTTGTTAACTGGTTTTAAATTCATTCAGTGTTGTTGAAATAGCTTGTATTGCCGTTATTTTTGTTACTGTTTAACAAAACCACTCCCCGAACAAGTTATATTCGAATAATAAAGAAAATTTTTACGCACTGTTGTAGAGAATGGACTTTTAAAAATAATCCGGAAATCTGACCCTGGAAATCTCTTATTTTATCACAGAAAATTTATAAAAAAAACTATGTACTGAACACATGACGAAAATAATTTAATACAAAAACAACAAAAATACAAAAATTATATAAATCAAATCAAAAGGCTTACATTAATTAGTTGTCTTCTTCCAAAACCAATCCTGTGGTACAAATGTTGATTGTAGGCTGTCACAAATTGCATTTATAAAAGCATTTATCTAAAAATCAGAAACGAGCTAGCTTATAAATTAGGCTAAATATATTATTTTTATACTTCTCATTTCGTTTTATGCGAAGAACTTTAGACGAGTTATTTTCACCTGTTTTAGCACAATTTCGGTCATCCAATTCATATTCATTCGTTGCATTTCTTTCAGCCACTACCGATTTAATTTTTTCCAGTAACCGGAATGGTAAAACAACGGTTTCGCTATCTTCGAAGCCGTTTTCTAATCCAAACAACAAAAATATGTTATTCAAAATAAATTAAAAATGTTGAAATTTGTTTGAATTATTTGTTAGACTTTAAAAATTGTTGCTAGTTAAACTTCTTAACACACAAAACTTAACAAAAGGCAACGAAAACTTAACACTGTTAGAATAAAAAACACCAATTTTAAAAATAAATTAATTTAACAAATTTAATATGAACAACTTCGTTAAAAAATAAACAATTTTTTTAAAATTAAAATGCAATATTTAAAAATATACTTTTACTGTTTATTTTTTATTTTATTAATAATAATATAAACTTCCATATAGTAACAATTTGAATAACATAATAACACTACTATAACAATGTTCACTCTTTGGTTTAAATTAACATAATCCTCTCTGGATCAAAATGATCGAGAATTCATAGTAAGCTTTTCTGTTTTTTGTTTCTTTTCCTATTGTCTCTTTCATCGTTTATAAATTAATAATTTCTCCTTCCATATATCATCGAAGCAAAAATCTATTCAAACGAAGAAATATTCCCCAGCAACCATTCTTATTATTTACAAATGAACAAAACTGTATTCTATTTACAAAAAACATTATGGCCAAGCTTCACATAACAAACATTTCTATGTAGACACAAACAAGTATCACTAATTAGTATTGAGTGCCATTAACTATAAAAATGTTAAAATATTATTGCTATATATAAATGCTTTTAAGTCTGTTTCATTTTAATAGGCCGGAATTGAAATAAATTGGCAAATTATGAGCAAATTTTTTAATATATGAATATTCTTACTTTTAGAGAAATATTCAAAATAGTCAGTCGTAACAGAACTAGAAGAAACGAAGATAGTGATGATAGAACTACCATCACTATCTGCCGTTCATTCTAGAAAACGGACTTTAAGAATTGCCAATATGTTAAGAAGATTTCATTTATCAAGAATGCACTCATAGAAGGCGAGGTTGCACTTTTTGGAGGTTTGACTAACCAAATCCTAACAGATGATCAAGGACAACCTTGTTTACCGTATTCCCGAGTTTTGATCTGGGATGCGTACCCAAAAAATTAATAAAGATATGTACACTGCCATTGTAGATTAGAGACAAACCCGAGATTGCCTTGGACAATGCAATGTCCAATGCAATGTATCCAACCGATACATTTCGGTCTCTTTAGACGGATTTTCTTCTGAGTCTAAACTAATTAACGCTGGCGTACCTCAAGGCTCAGTATTGTCCCCAACCCTATTTTTGATTTATATCAACGAACTGCTGGAAATCACCAGCAACCCATTAAATAGTTTTGCAGATGATAGTACTCTGCACAAGTCGTTCGAGCCCCTTCCTTCAAAAGGTAAAATGCACGAACGAATTAATTCCGCCCGGAGAGACGCTGCCATAAACGTGAATAAAGACCTAAAAACTGTCGCCAATTGAAGTGACCAAAACCTGGTCCATTTCAACTCTACCAAAACACAGGTGTTGATTGTTTCCAGATCAAAGACCGAGTTTCCCAAAGATATTTTATTCAGTATGTGTGATAAACCAATAGGTGAATGTAACAACATTCGTTTATTGGGTGTCACAGTTTCAAATGACCTACTCTGGAACGATCATGTAATAGCGATGGCAAAAAGCGCGTCTAAAAAACTCGGCCTCCTAAATAGATGCAAAAAATTTTTCACTCCATACCAATTGCTCCATGTTTATACGTCCTTTATTCTTCCCTGTATGGAGTACTGCTGCCAAGTTTGGGGTGCTGCCTCTGTTTCCATCTTGGCCCTCTTGGACTCTGTTCAAAAGCGGGCTATACGAATTGTGGGTGATCGAACTTTGACATCAAAACTTGATTCCCTACAACATCGTCGCACTGTTGCTGACCTCGTTGTTTTTTACAAATATCGTCATCAGCAGTGCTCAGATGAAATCAGCGGCATCAGGCCTCAAACTTATTCTTATCCCCGTTCCACTCGGCAATCGGCTGCCGCAACCGGTGAAACGGTAAAGATCCCGCGCTGTCATACTGGCAGATCGCAGAGATACTTCTTTGTCCAAACTGCGTATAAATGGAATAGTTAGCCGGAACACTTAGTCTTAGGTGGCTTCAACCCGCAGATGTTTAAAAAAAGCGTTAATCTACACCTTAGAACGCCGGTTGTTGTGGGACATAGGTCTTAAAAGGTATTTAGGTTGTTGTGACACATATTGTAAACCCTATAACACAACACATTTTATTCAAAAAAAAGGGTGATTTGTTCCCTTTATAGGCGACGAAGACCCGCCAAAGTCTTCTTATTTATTTATCTTGAAAAAAAATTATCTTTTTATATATTAATAAAAAAATTAAGTCATTCATCTAATAATAAGGAAAAATTTTTGTTTATTTGATTTTCCTTTTTATTTTAAATATAAGAGGCTTCCCAGGTCAGAACCATAAAAAAAACTTTACTAGAAACTAAAGATATTGCAGAAAAAGGACCGAAGAGGAAGATCGAACTCGCGATCTCTCCCCAGCAATGACATGTAGAGTCTAGAATGAATATAGGTCTAAATATCCTGAAATCTACTTTCTAGTACCCTCCAAGATAATGAGAGACTCAGCATGTGGTTTAGAATCAGCCTAAATATTGCCATTTTTAAGCGCATCATTTGTTGTTATTAGTGTCAGAAGCTCCATGAGTTACTTTTCCCTCTTTTGGAGAAAAGCTGCAGAAGGCTGGAACTATTTGATTCACCCTTGATTATTTGTGAAGGTATCATTAGTTTACTTATTATGTCTTCTGGGAATGGTTGTAGATATTACTGAACGTGCATTAATGCCAACTGAAAAGAATGTTTATGTAACTCCACCAAGGCCTTCCGAACGAGGTTTGATATCAGTATCGGTTTTTGCTTAGACGCAATATGCATTGTTGTTATAATTTTGCAGGATTACGGCCTAACGGTAAAATATGCATCCAATCGCTGTGCTGATTTTTTAAATGGTGCTATCTCCCCATATAATTATGCCAGTTTCAAGATAACTTCGTTCTGCTGAATATATACCGTCTTTCTTATCTTACATTATATAACTCCTTGCTTTATCGAGTAGTATGGTTTTTATGTTTTTCAATGGTAATTCTGACTACATCATGTCATTTTTAGCATAGTCTCCTAAGTCAAATAGTAAACATACCATGCCTTACGGGTATGAAAAATGGGAAGAGCAATAAAACGTTAAATTTTGGAGAAGCCGAGAAGCATTAATACAATTTATATAGTTTTTGGTACCCTCCTTTCTTCCCTTCTCACCTCCCTGTTTCACTAAATGTTTCCAAAAGGTGCATATATACTGCAACTCAGACGTAGCAACGATATAACGTGTCATCTGCCACTGTCCTGATCAACATGGTCGTATAAGACCAACACTTCCACTTCCACAATACATAATTTTAACTGAGTTAATAATAATTTTATTAAAAACTGCATGCAGGGTTCGTGTTTAAGAGTGAGATTCAGCCGTTGTTTCGTAAGTGTCCCCATCTTAACAGTTGATGCTGTTATGACGTTCTCTGTCTAAAAGTGGTATCATTTTTGATCAGACTGATCAAAATGTCTACACCGTCTTCTATCTTCTCCATTCGATCCATTGATGTGACGGATCCTGGTCGAAATCCACGACCCCCTTTAACTCCTCAAGGTTGTAAATGAAAATGTCTCTTTTTATAGATCTAAACACCGTATGTTTTCTTGTTAAAAAGCTTTATAATTTGCGTGTAACAATTGTTACACAAAGTAAATTAGATTAATAAATGTAAATTAACCAGAACTAAATTCATATTTATATTAACTACTTTAAGAAGCACAATCGTAAACGAAAATATTTAAGCAAATTTTTTTATTATGCGCATATATGCGTCCATATATATATAGACGTATTAAAAGTGAAGCTTTAATTTTATTTTCTGAGCAGCCAAATTCTGTAACTGTGAAGCGGTGAAGTGATAAGTTTTTCATCATTTCACCGCAAAAATATCTAAATGTGTGAAGTTTTAAAACTATAAAGTTAACACTGACTTTTTGTTTGGCAATAAAATGAATCCGTTTCTTTTGTTGTTATTGACATTGTGTCAAAAAACACATAACGTCAATGTGATTTGATTTTTTTAAATTTTATTTCTAAATTAAATCCCGATTTATTTTTGTAATTTAATTTCTAAAATATTTATTTATATTTAAATTTGTTAAAATTTACTTTTAAGGGGGGGGTGTTACAGCGTTTAAAACTAAAGGTGTTACAGCGTTTCAACAGGGTTGCCGTTTGACCCTATTTTCCCGAAAACGTCATTTTTGAAGTTCGTGAACATTAGAACTCAAAATCTACTCAACCGATCCTTCTGAAAATTTGAACATTACTTCTTCACATAAATCAACAGGTAACCACGAAGAGTTTTTTTTTGTTTTCATTTTTTTCTATTTTTTAATAACAAATTAACCGCGATTTTTTTTAGTTAAAATCGCGTTTTTCACTTCCAAGTGCTGCAAAAAATAGAAAAAAAAACTCTTCGTGATTACCTCGAGAAATACATCACTTTTAAAATGCATATCTACTTTTTTGTTTCACATAATCCGGTAACGAGTCATAATGTTCACCGCAAAACCACTTTTTTTCAAGGCGCCTTTGGAGATTCAACGTCACCGGCTGATTTATCAATATTTTTAATTGAAATTTTTTTCTGACATACTTTAAAAGTTGTACAATAATATGTAATTAAATTTAATAAAATTATATTACTCATGTCGCCGCAAAAAAATCACAAAAATATGCTTTTTTTTCGTCTTTAAAACCATACCCCCCCCCCCCCCCCTTAAATTAAGTTTAAAGTTAAAATTAACATTTTTTTTAATTTATTTTTGACGTTTGACAGTGTGCCGCTTGCTATTAGATTTTTTAACACTCACAGCACATACAGAATCGCAAAAATGGTAAAATGATAAAAAATTAATGATAACATCGAAATTAAATTTTTTTTAACACTTCACCACTTCATAGTTACAGAATTTGGCTGCATCTTACCACCAACCAAAAATAATAGAAAAAGTTCCATTGAACGTAATTCGTTTATATGATTTTCAGTAGTAATCTCCCAGGGGCGGTGATAATTCGAAATAATTTTTTGCCAAACATTTTGAAAGCAAACACAAATCCGTAGGGCTATTATCAATATCACTTGCTTGAGGAATTTTCCAAAAAATTGTGAGAATTTATCAACGAACGAGGGGAATTCGTTTAGAAAATGTTTTGCCATTTTTCATTTCTTTATATATTTTTTATGAATTATCTCAGTAGGCCAGACGTATAACTATTTGTTATTAGTATAAATCAAATGTTATTGGTGAAATTGAATGATGTCATTACATTTTATAGAATTTCTTTCGGTAAAACTAAAATAAAAGTAAGGCAAAAAATTTTCCAATTAATTACATAAACTAATTAATTAATTTATCGTATAGATGACGTGAATATGATGAAGTTTTAGCAAGGTTCACAGATGGTTCATGTCATGAGTATAACCGATCGTGTGACCGTTAATGTTTTGTAGAGATTAATTATTTAAACTCAAATATATTAACTTCTACAGACGCATGCAAGGTAGCCTTTTGGTATTTCTTGGATCCCAACAGTCAGATGGTCTTTATCTTAATATTTAAGAAGGTCAGCTACTAACACGTAACACTTAGTTTTGGTCTACCATGCAATGCGAGTGTTTCCGCGGTAGCTTGCGAGCTATTCCCAAGAAAAAAAAACGGTACCTTGTTGGAGATGATTGTGATGGTACCTAAATTTTTGGTAAGAGTACTATTTGAATTTTGGAGTTCAATTACGCATGTCTTGTACATAGTTAATTTTATGTTTGTTAAGTTATCACAGTTTACCACACTGCATAAACCTAGGAGTATAGCGTCAAAATGGAACTCCTGGTTTAGTGCATTTCCAACTTTTTTGTTTGCCAAGATTCGACTTTAATATCGTAGTTATCGTTAATCTATCTTTTCTGAACGCAGTCACTTTGAGTTCCTTGCAATGGCAATGTTCTGATGAATAGTCGAAATGCGTCGTCTGTAGATCTACCAACTTCTGTTCTTTTGCCGACTGTTCGACTGCGTTGTTTGTTTGTTGTTTGAGGCCTTCTGCCTTTTATTCTCTGCAGTTTATTCTCTAACAAGAAATACCGAAAACCAATGAGTCTTCCATTCTTCTGGCTGATCTTCGGGTGTAATAACAGACTCTGTTCCATCTATTTATGTAACCTTGCTGGAAATTTGTGCCGAGGCTATATTTTTACAAAAATTTAAAAACGATTAGTTTTTATTGCACCTATTTAGCATCTGCTTGTTGGGGTTGCTATCTTGGCTTTCTTACTCACGTGTTTGTGCAGCGTTTTGGACTCTCTGGCCCAGTTTTCTAATATTTGCTCTAAAACCATTCCCCTACTGCTTTACAACCAACGTCTATGAATCTTCGCAAGGAACTAATGGTCTTCTTAGTATATGCCCACTTACGCCGTGGCTTAGTGGTTTAACCAAAGTGTTTAGTCAAAGCTACGCTTCTGTTCGCAGATCGCAGAACATTACTAAAACGGTCGATTTGCATAGGCTAAACCGTTACTCTCACACATGTATCGTTATTTACACTACATGTCTAAGCACAAAAGCACGATAGAAATTGCCGAAGTTCAACGGTTTTTGGTGAAAGTTAATGGTCAACGAAAAATTTCAAATCAATAAATTTATTCAACTACAACTTTCAAAACAATAACTTTCTACCAATTAAACAGATTTTGGAAACAAAAAATTGCATATATTTCATTTTTTTCGGTTTCACTGCAAAATATTGCTGCAACACAATGTATTCTATTATTGATTGTAAGCAAGTAAAACTTGAAGTTTTCTATTTGCAAAAATAAAATAAAACCCTACAAACCTTCAATAACTGTACCAATAACAAACTGGATAGGAAAAAATTATATTTCAATAAATAATATTTTTTAAACTTTTTTTATTCAATTGTATTTCAATTTACATATTATATACATTGCCTATCAAATTTGTTTAACTTTGCTTTGATCATATCTACCTCGAACCAGTGGTGCACCGTGATCTCTCCTAGAAATTACGCATATGACCCTATGTACTGTACGCATCACCTACATTAGAACTAATAGGTCACTGGACAAAAATTTTGTGTTTTTGTTTGTAGGTGATTTCCATGAATCTATGCCTTCATTTTCAGCCTATGTTTTTTTTCTTTTTCTTCATATGATGCTAGGGGGTATACAAATTATGTTTAGAAAGAAATATTAAAATTTGTAAAATTGTACATAGAATCAATGGCAAAACAAATATTTATTCATGGATTGTATGCATGAAATATGTATGCTGGTGTCTGAAGTGACTTATTTTTCGACAAAAAAAAGAATACGTTTGGATTTGATTTTAGGTTTCTGAATTCTTATTACTATTACAAAACACATAGATTAGATGCATAAAATCGTAATTCTATTAATAGATTCCTTAAACAAAGTACACGCAACACTCTGAAATATGGATCCTCGGAATTGGATATATGTATTTGACTCGGTTTCTTTCTTCATACCTGTATAGTATAAGGTGTGTAATGTAGACTGGAGCATGATAATGTAGAGCGGTAAAATTCCCAATTTATTCAGTGTCTGTTTCCTCATAAGTCATCATTTTGATTAACATGCGTAGCTCATAATAGTTTCTCGTCCATCCACAATCTATAGTCATATTTTCATATAGTTTCCGTACATAAATTTGTTCTTAGCATAAAATAATTAACAATAATATTTCTTTTACAATCCCCTATTATTGACTCATACTTCGTTTTCACCCACCTTATGTTACCATACTGCTAAAATTTGAATTCTCTAAACACTAACCGTACTTGGTCAACGAAGTTTTCAAACCTCAAATCAGCTGTGCATATTTGTCCAACCGTCGCAATAAAAAAAATTATTATCCTACAATTCGTTATGCATTCGATTTCCTATATGGGTATTTTTATCAAATTATCTTTTTGTTATGGATCTGAGTTTCACTGTATTACTGTTGTAAGTTGTTATTTTGTAATACGTAAGCGTCATAAAATCGATTAAACTTACGTTTAATCCATTCTAATTCATTGTTATTTCTTACTAGTGTGTTGGAAATAATTTGTTTCGTCAAATTATTTTTGCAATGCTAAGTATTACAAAGTAACAAACAGTTTTGTTTTAACGAAAAAAGGTCCTAACATTTGTTTACATAATGTAAATTGATTTCCTTGCATCAGAAACCCATTTTTCGAATTTTTCGATATTAAAAGAATTGCTATATAAGGAATGACTATACAATTTTTCAATCTCTTAGTTTATTACATTATTATTCGGGTGTTTGACAGTGGAGTGAATTTACTAAAATTTTTGAGATGGTTGATTTTTTTATTTGATATAGTAAAATTTTGCTTCAATAAAAATGTGGAAAACAAAGAATTCCGGAAATATTCTTTCAATTAAATTAAAGTAATTGATTCTTGTTCTAGTAAAATTAATAAGTAGCACGTTAATGTTAAATTATAAAAAAATATAGACATGTGTTTGTGTTGTTTCAAGTCCAAACAAAATAGAAAGCAATTAGGCATGTTTATTACCGTGATTGTAATTAGCCATAATTAAAACCAAATAAAAAAATAATTTCTTCGTGTGATAAAAAGAAAGAAGACCAGTGACTTTGGTAAGGTGAAATTCTATTTTATTTCGTAGATTGGCAATAATTTAAAGAAAATTAAGATTAACAATATGTTCTGTACTAAATTAAGATAAATTGGATAATGCTCAGTATTAATAAAAGGCATTCTAAAAAGCTTTGTGTTTAGTTTGAGAATAATACAAAGAGACAGTATATGTTTGTTTCGGTGAAATTCCGGTGAAGATTTTGTAATGAGGAGCTTTCTCATTGGCGAACCAATGAGAATGACATAGCAGGATGCGTACCTTGAGTAATTTAACGCCGTCACGACTAATGCTCAGCCATCGTGGATTTGATAGATTTTTACCCGCTGCTTCAACACAAATGCAGAAATGTACGCAATTTACGAAAATAAACAGAGATGGAAAAAAAAATACAAGTGAAAAAGGGAGACTCTGGCGACCCCTGTTGCGAAAGACCTACGATCAGCGCGTCCAACCCACGCAATCATTCCCAGACGCTCACACACCCACGCTTCACACACGCTAACATTCACCCACACATTCAGACGGCGAAGCAAGACACTTAAGCTCTAAGACCCACCGCGAGTATTGCAAGTGGTAGATGTCACTACTTCGTTGTATGGCTGTCATCTAACCCGTATGATACAGCTCGTAAACCACTGCCATCGCTGGTACACCGTGAATCAGGTCCTGGAGCACGGGAAAACGTCACACGCTATATTGAAAGTCTTCGTTGATTATTTTCCCTTTTTCTTTATTAACAACAGTAAAAAAAATTTATAAAAACCATAGGTAATTCCAAAAAAAATTATTCCCAACCCAAAAAAAAAGTAAGTTGTAAATAAACTGGTTTGGACAAACATGTCCAAACCAGTTTATTTCAATACCTGTAGTTTACAGTTAGTTAATGTATCATAGAATTAATAAACCTAAAACAGGACAAGAATTTGTTTCTTTATTTTTTTTTTATTCCTTTTTGTATTACAGGTTACTTGAGATTGATTATTTTGAAAATATAACTTCATCAATTCAGGTAACATAATAAAAGAAAAGGTATTTGGTATGTTAAGTTTTACCTCGGAGCACCACTATTTAGATTAGAATCACTTCCAATTCAGACTAAACGTGTCTCGCTGCACACACCGCCAGTTCGCACACACACGCAACGACTAACATGCCCCCATTCAATCACTGATACGCCTTCACACAAATTCACACTTCTACGTTAAACAAAAAAAATAAATAACATAAGTTCATTCACCACATGATTAAATCCTTCCGAATTCCAAGTGCTACGGCCTTAGCCCTCCATCCGTGATGACCAATCCAACAGGCAAAGTATCAGGAAGATTGAGTATCGATGCTGAGTCTCACTTCGGTTGCAATCACACCCAAAACTTGATGACAATTGAATTAGGTACAACAAACGACAGCAATAGTAAAATTTTGAAGTAAATGTTGATTTATAATATGCAGTAACAGCAAAAACTTGATATAAAATGATGTTTTTCACAGCATATAATATATGACAGCAATAGCAAAACTTTGAAGTCAATCTTCATTCGAAATATATAGCAACAGCAAAAAAACTTGATATAAAATGATGGTTTTCACAGAATATGATATATGACAGCAATAGCCAAACTTTGAAGTAAATGTTGAGTTGTAATATATAGCAACAGCAAAAAAATTTGATATAAAATGATGTTTTTCCCAGAATACAATATATGACTAAGTATGCCAATTTACTAAAGGAATTGTATCATCACCCTGTGTACCTTTTTGTTTTGTAACTACACTTTTCTTGTTATAAAGAACTATTTTATAATTTAAATAAACTATTTTTATCGGAACAATGAGATTAACCCGATCGGTAATTAAACAATTTAAAGAAAAAGAATATCATTTTGTATCTCGATTAACACATATCTTAGTTTTACATTTACAAAGAAAATTAAAATGCACGTCACAAAACGATCAACACAAGACGTCAAAAACCGCCAAAATGAATCCAATAGGAAACAAACAAGTAAAATGTAAATAAACTAATAGCCTTTTATGTTATTGCAACACAAACAAATGCATATAATTCTGTTTTTTCATTAAATTGAACGGCACAAATATATGAACTTTTTTATTGTTTTAAACAACACAAAAACAATTAAATTTTTTTAAATTTTTACTAACTGGACGCGAGACATTTAAAACGAATTGAACTAATTGAAATAATTAAAAATTTACTTTAATTAAAAATTTCTACTACTTAAATTTTAACTTAAATTAATAGAAAATTGCATGAATGCAAAATTTTCATAATTTTGTCATTCATGAGAGATAATCAGTTGCACAAGAGAATGAATTATTGTATATCATTGCTTTTATATTCATTTAATATCGAAAATATTGCTACCAATTTGATTTAAGGGGAAATGCTAGTACATTTTACGTTTTAAAATGGTTATGAATGGTTACTTGGTGGTACTTCGAAATTACAAATTAATTTCATGAAATAACTTATTTACCACCTGTGGAAGAAATGTTATACAACAGAATGGATTGATCGTAAGTTTAACCGATTTTAGGATGATTAAGTACTACAAAACATCAAATTACAAACGTATTACAGTCAAATCCAGATTTACAACGGAAAGTGAAATTGGTAATATTAACTGTATAATAAATATAATACATTTTTTTGTTAGAAGACAATGACCGATCTGTTTATAGAATAATACTTTTTTCTTGATATGGAAACGATTGGACAAATACGCACAGCCGTTTGAGGTTTGAACATAGTTAAAGCAACGGCGGTTAAAGAACCGGATAATCCGAATTCAGGTAGTATGGAGAGATAATGCTGATGGAAACGCAGTATGACCCAATATTAGGGGATTGTAAAACCAAATATTAATGTCAATGGTGTTGTTATGAAACAAGATTATGTGTAACGGAAACTATACGAAAATAAGACTACAGACTATGGATGAATGAGAAACTATTATAAACTACGTGTGGTAAGCAAAATTGTGAACTATGAGAAAACAGACATTATAAAAAAATCGAAACCCTACCGCTCTACGGCTTCATGCTCCAGTCTACATAACAATTTTCCAACTGGATGTAGAACTAAATTTTTATTAGATAATTATTGCAAGTAACATGTGCTTCGGTTCTGTGTACGTTAGGTGGCATGACCTGGTTCATCTACCTTAGTGCGTTGATAAACAACGAAACATATACGAAATCCTGAAAGTAGATTTCGTTGGGTGTAAAACTTATTCGACCTTATAACCACCGTTCATCGTTCAACCACGTTTATCGTATGCAACAATATTCTGTTAGACATTGCATGATTCAACTTATTTACCATTATAACAACCGTTCATCGTTTAACCACGCTTATCATATTTAACAGGATTCGGTAATACCTAACCTGGTCCAACATATGGGACGCTAATACCATCGTTAAAATACAAATTGCCAATAATCGCCTTAGTTATTGCAACGCAACATTTCTACAAACCTTTTGCTGTTACCATCGTGTTTCAATGCAATATTTATACAAAATTTGTGTTATTTTTTTTGCAACCCGTGCCTGATTGATTTCAACGTAGCATTTATACAAAACGGTGGATATTACGATCGTATTATTTATTTCAACGCATCATTTGCATCAAAGTTTTGCGGTTACTACTGCATATTATTGCAACTCAACATTTATGTCAAACTTTTGCTGTTGCTATCGTATGTTTTGTATGTTTTAACGCAACATTTATATAACATCTTTGCTGTTACCACTCATTTCAACGCAACCTTTGTGTCAAAGTTTTGCTGTTGCTGCTGTACATTATACATATTTATACGCATCATTTGTATCAAGTTTTTGGCTATTACTACTGGATATTATACATATTTCAACGCAACATCGATATCTAATTTTTGCTATTACTACTGGATATTATACATATTCCAACGCAACATCGATATCTAATTTTTGCTATTACTACTGGATAATATACATATTTCAACGCAACATCGATATCTAATTTTTGCTATTACTACTGGATATTATACATATTTCAACGCAACATCGATATCTAATTTTTGCTATTACTACTGGATATTATACATATTTCAACGCAACATTGAGATCTAATTTTCGCTGTTACTATTGGATTTCAACCGTATCACAACACAGCATTGGTTTAAAATTTTTGGGGCTATTGCTGCCGCATTCCGACCGTATTTCAACACATCAGTATTTTCTATACAATTCTATCCACATTGACAAGCAATTTTCTTGATACTTTACCTGTTGAATTGGTCATCGAGGATGGAGGGCTGAGCCTGTAAGACGTTGTGGCCGGAAGGATTTAATCATGTGGTGAGTGAACTTGATTTATTTTATTTTATTTGCAGAGGGGTGAATGTGTGCGAAAGGGTGTATCAGTGATTGAATGGGGGCGTGCTAGTTGTTGCGTGTGTGTGTGAACTGGCGGTGCGTGTGGCGAGACACAGTTAGTCTGAATTGGAAGTGATTCTAATCTAAATATTGTTGCTCCGAGGTAAAACTTAACATACCAAATACCTTTTCTTTTATTATATTACCTGAATTGATGAAGTTATAATTTCAAAACAATCATTCTCAAATAACCTGTAATACAAAAAAATTAAAAAAAACAAAAAAAAAACACACATTCTTGTCCTGTTTTAGGTTTATTAATTCTATGATACATTAACTAACTGTAAACTACAGGTATTGAAATAAACTGGTTTGGACATGTTTGTTTAACTTAGCAATAAACTTACAATTTTTTTTTGAGTTGTGAATAATTTTTTTCTGGGAATTACTTATGGTTTTATAAATTTTTTAAAGTGTTATTAATAAAGAAAGAGGGAAATAATCAATAAAGACTTTCAATATAGCGTGTGACGTTTTCCCGTGCTCTAGGATCTGATTCACGGCGTACCAGCGATGGCAGTGGTTTACGAGCTGTATCATATGGGTCAGCTGACACCCATGCAGCGAAACAGTACTAACTACCACTTGCAATACTTGCGGCGGGTCTTAGAGCTTAAGTATCTTGCTTCGCCGTCTGCATGTGTGGGTGAATGCTAGCATGTATGAAGCGTGAGTGTGTGGACGTCTGGGAATGATTGTGCGGGTTGGACGCGCTGATCGTAGGTCTTTCGCAAACGGGGTCGCCAGAGTCTCCATTTTCCACTTGTAACTTTTTTTCATTTCTGTAACTTTTCGTAAATTGCGTACATTTCTGCATTTGTGTTGAAGCAGCAGGTATTACTCCATCAAATCCACGAGAACTGGGCTTTAGTCGTTAAGGCGTTAAATTACTCTAGGTACGCATCCTGCTATGCCATTCTCATTGGTTCGCCAATGAGAAAGCTTTTCATTACAGGTGTTATATAACAAATCAGAATATGGAGGGGCTGAAGTCTCAAAATAAAGAGAAAAAAAAAGAAAAAAGGTGATTTGCAAACCATTTACAACAAGAGATTAACACTTATGAGATGCTGAAGGACTTAATCGGTGATGAAAGTGGTGTAAGTGTATATGTATGCAAGAGCGTAGGTGGGTATGGGAGATGGTGTGTATGTACGTACGAGTGTGTATGTGTGTGTGTATGAGTGTCAGAGGTTCAAGAGCGTGTGGGTGTGTGAGTATATGAGGAACGAGAATGTGGGTGTATGTGAGTACGTGAGGTGCGAGAGTGGGTGAATGTGGGTTGAACTATGGGGTTGGACGTGGTGATCGTGGTTCGTTCGCATAAGGGGGTCGCCAGAGTCTATCTTTTTCACTTGTCCTTCCGATCTATCCGTTCTCATAATTCGTTACGCGTACTATACAGTTATTTGTGCTGAAGTAGCAGGAATTCTTTCTCGACCCCATAGATTGCAGCTAGTCTGGGGCTATAATTAAACCTCGCCAGGTACGCGACCTGCTATGCCACTTCGTTGTGATTCAACGAAGCAGCGCTTCATTACAATGGCAAGGAACTGATTAGTTTTTTACAGATAGGTCGAAGGGGTCCGCCGAGCTCCTGTTTTTTGGAAGCTTAATAACATCTGTATCTGATAATCGAATTGAATGAAACTTGTTACATACACATTTAGTACGGTTCTGCATCAGTTCTGCATCTCAACTTCCGGTTTGTCACTTCCGGTAAAATTTTTTTTTGTACACTTTTTCTCGTACAATAGAATTTATGTTTGTTAGGATACTGCTCTCTTTAATATTTTTATAATTAGAACTACGCGAAATCTACAACATTGGTTAGCTTTTAATTAAAATATTTGATGGATGTTAGCTCATTATATATCCAGAACACTATTTTTCCAGAGCTGTGGTGAAGTCAGCCTATGCATCAGCGTCGCAATATTTCTAATAGCTTCGCAACTCCTTTAACAAGCTCGTTTTGCATATAATTAGTTTAGGGCTTTAGCCTACCAACTCTGCATCTGACAAAGACTAAATACCTGTTTAACAAAAGAGTTGTTTAACAAAAATTAAATTAACAATCAATGAAATCAATCAATTCATTTAGATTGAATCATCTCTTCTGTATTCATTGGAACATCACATTAAGTAATAAATCATTTTTAATATAATTTTAAAAAATTTTGTAAAAAAAATTTGTTTTATACAATTCAACCTTGATTACACCTACCCCTAAAATAAGTTGCTTTTATCAAAGAAAGTTTTAACTCTGTCATCACAACAAACAGAAAATAATTTTTTTCCACTTTTATTTTTGACTCGAAAAATTAATTTTCCATGCATGTTCTAGTGATGATGATTGTATATGAAACAACCAACGACAGAACAAACAGAAAATTATGATAAATGACTTACAGAGCAAGCATAAAATATGAAATTTTCTGTTTTATTTTTTCCCCTTTTTCACAGTGACATGAATTTTTCATTTATGTAAATAATTTTGTGTGGTTTTCGGTTTAAAGTTGAATGAAGAATATACGATATCTCACATACAAAACATAAATTCGTATTACTGTTAAAATTAATATTAATTCCTTTTTAAACTTGATTTTGTGGAAAAACTACTAAGCATGAGGATGATTTAAAATTTAATGAAATAGAATTTTGGGAGAATAACTAAAGCCTAACGAAGTGTGTCTCACTCACTTTATAATTTCTCCCAATTTTAATGAATAGAATTAGTTTACAGATCTAAACATCCATTGGAGAATATATCCTTTTCGAACAACTGACAGTGCTGTCTCCGTCAAAATTTACTATACCAATCTTAGACTCGATTTCAACAATTCCTGGACCTATTTCTTGTATCGTCATTCTATTAGTCCATCATCCGACCGTCTTTTTGATATAACCAACAATAACCACCACATAAAATAACTAACAGTAACCACCCAACAATACAATTTATCTCGTCATCACCAATATGATGAAACTTTCATTGTTTATATAAGATGTGAATTGCTGAAAGTTGTGAATAGCCTTGAGCGCAGTCATTAGGATAACAAAAGGTGTAATCGACATTCAATCAAACAACTTTCCGATAAAACGCACCTCTTATCAGTGCTTTTGATTGATACCCTTTTGGAATCCTACAAACCATAGGAGGCATAGACTTCTAACTCTAATGTGATTTAAAATTTAAATTGGAGCACTACAAGCCAGGACCAAAATTTATAAACTTACCATTCGATCACAATTAAACGAATTAATGCATTGTAATTTATAAACCAGCACCTTCGTTTCTAGACTCACCGTATTGTGTATCCTCCGTCTCCGTCACAAATATAATTGTCTAATTCTGGAGTTTGAAAAAGAAACAACTCCACCACAAATCATCAGCACACTAATTGAACATGATATTCTTATATACGAATCACACTGATAAGGGTGTGTGTGTGGAATAACTATGAACATAAATTTAAATGGCATTTATAATTTGATGGAAAGACCTTTTACAATCCTAATATTTTCGATTTTATGCATTCAAAAGACAACAATTTATCAGAATGGTATTTTAGAGACGGCGTTCTTTGATATAAGTCTTTGACAGCAAAATAATAAATTTTAGACAAATTTTAAATGAATGAGGAAATAAAATGCTATGTTGTTTTATGAGCAGGATATTTCTCAATAATCATAAATCTGTTTTATTTTCTTTGATAAGCTTTAGGTTCACAATCTGGATAAACTCTGATGACTTGGCCAAAACACATTGAAAAATCGGAAATTTTAAAACCTCGCATTAATTTAATTATCACATGAGCTAGGATGTTAAATGAGCGTAAAATAATAGATAAAACAAAAATAAAACGGGTTTGATTTGCATTCGTTTCATTGAGTAATAAAATCAATTTGTCTATTTTATTATTCAAAAATGATTACGATTCTTGTTTTATCTGTTAGATAAAAACTAACAATTTAATTCGTCGAATTCTATTCGAACAATTTTAATTAAAATAATTGAAAATTACAGCAAACATAAAATGTAGTGATGTGTATTTTTTTATATTGACGATTTTAATCTATAATGGAAATTAAGTTCATAAATATAAAAATGACGTTTTAAAAATTTAGATTACAAAATAGCTTTTCACTCCGAAATCACAATATTTATAATACATTATCAATTTTATAACTTTTATCTTTCACTTTATAATTATTTCCATAATTTAAAAATTTACTGAAGTAACAATTAAAAATTTACGTTTTATCATATCAAAAGTAAATCAAAGCACGACAATTTTGTGCTAAATTTAAGCTGTGATATATCAAAATCCAATCAAGCTTTTTCACGTCAAAGTTAATCTATAATTTTTTTTTCAGTTTTAAATATTAAACTATTTAAAAATTTATAATCTGCCTACATGAGTTTCCATTCATTATAATATATGGGGTGTGTTGTGGTTGGAGTATGGATAATTTTATTTATACTCGTTGTTATTGTTGCTCAAAATTATGATTGACAAAATTTATTTCAGAACGAACAAATAGTTATTTGGTTTAAGTTGATTAATATTTTGGTTTAAGCTGCAAAATTGTGGTTTGAGGATAGTTTGAGTACCAAGTTTGGGACTAAACAAAAGAAAAACCCACTGAGCGACCCTGTTCAGAACATTTGTGGTTCTCTACCATTGACATTTACATTTTTGTATAACAATCAATGTGGGAATAGTTTTTGGCATTGATTGCTAAAATAGTTTTTAAAGGTTAATATCAGAAAAATATTTGCTTTAAAGTTGAATTTTATGCTATAGATTCGATTAGTCCATTTTTTCACGTAAATAGCCATGAATTAAATTATTCATACCACTTTGGCAGAAGAAAACTAAGTTAGAATAAAATGTGTTTATTTATACAGTAATATATGATTTTTTATCAACGGGATAATGGCAGGATAATGAACGATTACTTAAAATAAGCCTCTTGCTATTATTTATTCTCTAAACAAACTTCGAGAGGGACCTCAGAGCTTAATTAACATTGCTACGAACCAGTTTTCCCTGAATTAACTTTATAGTATGTGCGTTGAAATATTAATTTTACTGATCAGATGCTGGCGATGTAAGCTATTATTGTTCGTTCTATCCATAATAAACCAATAAGTTCAATAGTTCTGGCCTTTTATTTTTTGTGTTTGCTTTCGTTACTTAATTTCAAATTTAAACTTATAAAAGTATATAATGACACAAAGTTGATTCACTCAAAAAAATATCAACTTTTCGTTCCCCCATTGTTGTAGTTTAAAGAAATTAAAAGTATTAAAATTTCGATTTGTATAAAAATTGTGTGTGCTTTCATTTTTCGAATTTGTATTTAAATGTACGATAAACATCATGAGTAGTTTAAGTAATAATAGTGGTACTAATGGGAGTAGTAATACTATTCATAATAATGCTAATAACATATATACAATAATACAACAAATAGTTCGAATAATAGGGCTAATTTGAGTTCATCAAATGCAGAACGACGTGGGCATTCATGACCTTGAAAAAAAGAATTTATTATAGAAATCCAACTAGTTTAATTTTTGCTTGATCGTACCGTAACTGTTAGCATCTTGATGTGTGAATCAATCAAAATTAGCTTGGTGATTAATGATCGATGTTTCGGTTGTAGTTATGATTGATATTGTCAAGTATCGAAGTCCAATTAATTAATTCAATAAAACCAACCATGGTTAAGGTGAGTGATCAACAGCAATAGCAGTAATTATCAACCATGCTGTTCATTTTCGTTGAGCAATTTTTTTTTCTTATTTTACGATAATGATGGCTTTGGTCCCTTTGTATTTCACCTTTGGTCTCATCCTTTTTTGAAACTTTGAGCTTAAAGACTGAGGATGGCTGAAAACTCATCTAGGTTAGGAAGGCTGGAAACTCATCGAGGCGTACGACAGTTAACAATTATTTTTGTTTGATCCTGAACCAGCTGCAGCTCACTTCAGTTTCGAAGTCAAACATTAAAGCTATAAAACATTGGTAAATGCTCAAGGGAACAGTAGCACTCACAAAATTATTGTAATGGACGCAAAAGCTATAAAAAATTATAACTTCTAAGACCATTTGTTAAAACAGAAAAGAACAAGAAAAAAAAGTCGGACAAGTGCGAATAAAATTCGCTCGCCAAGGGTTCCGTGAATGTAAAAGAACACATTATCAAAAATAAATGACATAAAGTTATGTTGTAAAGTCTTTATATCGCCAGACTATGGACGCATAACAGAATAAATGTTTAATCGTAGACGTCAATAGTAAATGTCAATCACATCTACATTGATCAAAAATGTTACTTGAGGTTGAATCTTATTCATAGCTGTTTATGATAATTAAAGGAAGATTTAACCAATATTTTAATGGTTTAAATTGGGAACATTTGTTCTATAAACCAGCGTCGAAATATAAGGTGGTATACATACACTTAAAATAGCACTTTTTTTATCAATAACTGAAAAACTGTGCATCGCAAAGTTCTAAAAAATATTGCAATGTTTCTTAAATTAAGTGCTTCTGTTTCAAATGACACCCCACTCGTTTGGGTCCAAAAAAGTGTTTTTTACCCTCCTCACACCTATCCCCTAAACACACAGATATATAATTATTTGAGAACTCGCTATAATTGTCATTTAAAGTTTACCAAACTTCCTATCCATACGCATATGCATATGCATTTTTCCAAATTGTTCTGTGTCGAAACGTAAGGGGAGCACGGTTTGAAAGTTTTACATTTTTGACAATAACTCGAAAACTGTGACTAGTGAAATTCTAAAAAAAAATGCGTTATTTCTTAAATTAAGTGTTCTTTCAAATGATATCCTACTCGCTTGGGTTAAAAAAAGTTTTTTTTTGCCCTCCTTACACCCATCCCCTAAACACACAGACATATAATTATTTGAGAGTTCGCTATAATTTTCTTTCAAAGTATAGCAAACTTCCTGTCTCTCTGAATTTTTTCAATTTTTTCTGTCTATCAGTGTCGAAACGTAAGGGGAGGAACGGTCTGGAATTTGCACATTTTTAAGAATAACTCAAAAACTGTGTACTGCTAAATTCTAAAAAAAATTGCAATGTTTCTGAAACTTGGTGTTCTTTCAAATGATACCCCATTCACTTGGGTAAAAAAAAAGTTTGTTTTTACCCTCCTTACACCCATCCCCTAAACACACAGAAATATAATTATTTGAGAGTTCGCTATAATTTTCTTTCAAAGTATAGCAAACTTCCTGTCTCTCTGAATTTTTTCAATTTTTTCTATCAGTGTCGAAACTTAGGGGGGGAGGGGAACGGTCTGGAATTGACGAGTTTTTTAGAATAACTCAAAAACTGTGTACCGCAAAATTATAAAAAAAATTGCAATGTTTTGGAAATTTGGTGTTCTTTCAAATGATACCCCACTCGCTTGGGTCAAAAAAAGTTTTTTTTTGCCCTCCTTACACCCATCCCCTGAACACACAGAAATATAATTATTTGAGAGTTCGCTATAATTTTCTTTCAAAGTATAGCAACTTCCTGTCTCTCTGAATTTTTTAAATTTTTTATGTCTACAATGTCGAAACGTAGAGGGGGGGAACGGTCTGGAATTTGCACATTTTTTAGAATAACTCAAAAACTGTGTACCGTAAAATTCTAAAAAAAATTGCAATGTTACTGAAATTTAGTGCTCTTTCAAATAACACCCACATCTGTCACTTTTCTATATTTTTCATTAAAAACCTACTCATTTTTCTATCATTCCAAATATATTTCAAGATTTTCGATGAAGTAGGGTCGGAGTTACTCGAGCCAATAAAACATCGAGAAAACGTCATTTTTCAAAATTATACAAAAAATGGTGAGGTGTAAAATTCCAAAATATATTTTTAAATAATGCTGAAATTAAGCCCTTTCATATGATATCCTATTCGTCTCGCTAAAAAAATATATGTTTTCAAAGGCTTTACATCGTACCTCTTTAAAACAAACGAACACAGCTTTATTTATTTTTTAACCCGCCATCTTGTGTGGATATGTTAGTTTTATAAACACCTTAAATTTTAAGTTCATTGGGTTAATGGTTCACGAGATAATCGAAATAATGTGAAAAACAAGTTGTACTCTCACCAATAGTGTTCCGTATAAAAAACGGGACCCTAAAAACAACAATAACGCTCAAATTTCAGCCAGTTGAAAAAAACGTAGAGCTTGTCAGTCTGAAAACTACCAGATAATAATGATTTAATAATACATTTTTTCAAGAATCTATGACCTCGTGTTCAAAGGAAGATGTTAGATCTGTGTAAGTATAACCTCCTAAAGAACCTGATGCCTAAGTTAAAAATCTTCTGAGCAATAAACCATCTTGATTTTGCTGTCTGTGCTATCAGCTTCCAATCATCATCGTCGAACACCAACTAGTTGTTGATGGGACATCTTTTTTATCCACACTGCATCAACCTCATTCTGTCACATTACCCAGGAAGAATAGCGTGGACACAGATTTAGGGATTTTACAACCCTACAGGTTTAATTTGTCCTGATAAAATAATAAATTCTGACTTACATAATACCTCAGAACTTTTTTAATTGAAAACAATTTCTAAAATTACCATTGAGCAGTTCCATGACCAAATCTAATCTAGTTTTAATACTTAAAGTTAGGAAAAACTTTTGTTGGAACACCAACCACCTTATATGTTGTGCTGTTGGGACGATGATTCTGGAAACATTTCACTTTCACTAGGATTATTCCGAATAACACAAACTAATGTTTTTCTAAATATTTTAAACAGTAGAACTGATAATTTAAAGATTTATTTATTCCTAATTGAAGTCGTACCGAATACTGATTTTAGTATATTTTAAATGGTTTTTTCATTAGATTGATTATGCAAATAAGTGTCGTTGTGAACTCGTAATTGATTGTGTTGAAAGTATTGTATGCATAGATTATTGAATCTAAACCGTTTAGAATAACTCGTAATAATTTGTAATGAAAGCATTTTCTATTATTGTTGCTATTCTTTGTAACCTTTCAATATTATGAACATTCCACCCGCCTTGAACCCTCGCCTTCAACAGCTATTGGTAATTTTTAAAACGCATGTATAGGGCGTTCAAATGACCCTCCGGCCATTTTTGCCGACACCACATGGACTAATCCGTCCTTTTCAGGGTAGGTCTTCTCAATCCTGCCAATATGCCACTTTCCTGGAGGTAAGTTTCATCCTTGACCAAAACTACTCTTCGATCATCAAATTCAGCTCTTCTTTGAACCACTTGTTGGAACTTTGAAGGTTTGTTAGGTATTCAACGTGCCGTCTTGACCAAAAGTTCTGAATTGGGTTCTGTGTTATTTGCCATCTTGTTAAATGTGACAACTTCACATTGATCAAACTTGACTGAGGGATCATTGTGAGTGGTTGACCAATCAGGAAATGCGCGATGGTAAGAAATTCTTCATCGGACGAGCTTGTACCACAGATGGGACATGAGTTTACACAACTCCAGACATGGAATTGAAAATAGCTGAATGGGGGCAACTTTAGTTTTAGACGTCAACAAATTCGTGATCCGTTATGATAGGTTCTGACGTAGATCACTGCAGCATATGCCATTTCAGAGGCATCAGAGAGCCCATGCAGCTATATTCTGGACGTTGAGATTGTTAACCATCTTGCTATTTGTATATGATCTAAATTCAACATATCATTTCGAAGGTTGCACCAACTGTTAACAAAGTGAGTTGGCAGACTATCATCCCAATTCAGATCATGTAACCAAAGTTTTTGGAACATTGTTTTAATAATGGTGGTGCATGGTGTAAGCCAACCTAATGGGTCAAACAACCTTGACGCTTCTGATAAAAATCCTCGCTTTGTGAGAATCGGGTTTTCATTTATTGAACATCGAAACTAATCAGCAGATAGATTCCATTGGGTTTCCAAAACCTTCACGCTGTGATCATCGGATGAACTAATGGTCTTTAATTCACGATGCTCTTTTGTGATATTTTCCAAAACCAATGAAGAGTACGAAGACCATTTCTTTAGACCCTCTTCTAAATTAGCAACTTGTTGCAAAACACGTATTGCGAGGAATGGAGCACATGATGTACCATATGTGACAGTTAAGAGTCGATAAGTCATCATTGGTGTTGATCTTCGTGCCATAGTATGCGTTTGTAATCAGTATCGTTTCTGTAAATTAAAATCTGCCGACACATCTTCTCAACATCACAGGGAAAAACAAAGCGATGAAATCGAAATCGGAATAAAACAGGAATAAGTCCCTGTTGAATCGTTGGCCCGACTGATAACCGGTCGTTTAAAGAAGTCCCATAGCTTGGCTGAGCCATAGAAAACTACGCAAAGCCTTTTCTTAAATCCCGAATTTTGGATGATTCCATGATGTGGCAAAAAATGCTGGCGATTGTTTTCATCTGCTTCATGTTCAGGAAATTTCTCCATGTGCCCGAGCCTTTCACAATCGCGCATGAACTCCAAATACTGTGAATGAAAGTTCCGATCCTTATGGAAACGTCTCTCCACTGATGCCATCCTCGTTACAGCTCTATCTTTAGATGCACCTAGATTTCTATTATTAGTTGTAAATGGAAGACGAACAATAAACCTTTCATCATTTTTGAACAATATTGTTTTAAATGTTCTTTACAGAACTCTTCTGCACTAGTTTGTTTGTGCATCAATACTAGGAACTTCTTCAATTTCCCAGAACTGCTTCAATACTTGTCCACATCGACCCCAATATGTAAATTAACAGTGGATCTGATTAATGCCTATTGTTGAACAGATCCCGCTAATATCCACCCAAATATGGAGCTATGAGCGGTTGCAAAGTCTTTTAATTTCAATTGTTTAGAATCCAGAACATTAAAGAATTGATCAACGCCTATCAAGACGTCAATATCTCCCGGAACGTTGAATTCGGGATCTGCCACTTCTACGCGAAGGTATGCTTTAAAGTTACTTTTGATATGACAAATGCTTGCATGTTGATCTTTTGAGTTGATTGGCGATAGGAGCTAATTTCAAGATCGACAGTGCCTCTTGTCGTTGCTGCTGCGTTGGATCCTAGACCCGTTACAACAATTCGTGCTTACCAATTTAGTTTCTAAGCTTAGTTTCTGGGTGCAGGACTCTGAAATAAAGGATCGCTGGTATCCTGAGTCCAATAGAGCACGACAAAGTTGTTGGCTGCCAGAATTATCCTTGATATTCATTAGTACGGTGGGTAAGACAGCAATGCATTTATGAGAAACATGACCATTTTCAGAAATATTTAATGAAACACTACTACCCCCATCTACTTGTGACTTTGATGGTTGTTGGGGTTTTATGGGTTCGGATGATTGCGGTTTGGCGTGATGAAAAAGATGATACTGCCTTCTATTATTAGCATGATATAGTCATTTCAATCAATTTCATTTCATTGATAAAATTTCAAAAAACTGTTTGGTAATAACAAAATTTTATATATGACTGTTTCTGTTTATTTTATGAAAAAAGAGCATTTGTTTTGTTCATTTTTTTTTTCTATTGTAAATTTAAAAAATTCACAATACCCAAGTAGGTTTTGCCAGACATTGACATACGGCCAAGCACTGGTCCATTAATGGTTAACACTACTTGGCTATTGTTACTGGGCCAATACTAGAACCAATCATCGGCCGATCTATGGTTTACAGAAAATAGCCAGTATATTGTTACCTTTGAATGGCCAAGCACTGGCCCATGAATGGTAAATATTACTTGGCTATTGTTATTGGGCCAGTACTGTAGCCATGAATTTGCCGATCTATGTCATTTTTTTAAAATTTCACTAGAGTATTATCCCTTTTAGAAATACATAGTTTGAAAAATTTCACATATAGTTTAGTTATCGCCTTGTCGGTTAAAAGACTATGGTAATAAAGAAAAGGTTGGTACATGTTTTAATTTATTTTCATTTCTTTTTTATTTTAATTATTTTGTAAATAATTTATTTAAATTTATGAATAAAAAATATTATTTTATATTTTTTTTAATGGCGGAGTCAGGGTGGTGTTTGCCATTACTCAGCCATTCTTGCAACTGAACCAGTTGTATAGGGAGTTTTGAATTTTTTCCGTCATTTTTATTTTATTTTAAATTAGTTTGTATTTAATTTATTTAAATTTACATATGATAATAATGTAGATTTTTTTTAACGGCCCAGTTATGGTTGCCAGTATTTGGCCCAAGAATGGCAACCATTTATTGTCCGAAGTTATCATCCAGTAAAATTATGTTAATGGCCCAGTCATGGTTGCCAGTACTCGCCCATTGCTGCATTACTGGCTGCCAGTAATGGACCATTACTGGACCAGTTGTACAACCTTGTATGGGTAGCTGTATAATTTTGAATCAAATGAAAAATTTACGCCCGACTATGGGAAAAACATTGCGGTTTCTTAAAGAGAAAAACAAGCAACAAAACTACGATCTCACAGATGTGGATGCGCGCGAGAAATTAGTTATGGTGATCAGCTACAAATCTCTATACTCTTTCTAAACTTTAAAGTTTAAACAATGGTTGAACTATTAGATTTTAGTACAAGTGGATGATTTCCGTCAAAAACTTATCGTTATTGGTTTTCATGATACTACATCAGCAGCCAAATTCTGTAACTGTGAAGTGGTGAAGTGATAAAAATTTCTTCGTTTCTTTTCATTAAAAAACTTATCACTTCACCGCTTCACAATTACAGAATTTGGCTGCAGAGCTGTAAAATATTTATTTGACTAGTTTACGTATAAATGTATGAGGTGTTTATTCGCTATCTACTGTAAGTTATCTACTGTAACCGATGTATCGGACTGATGCGATACATTGAATGGCAAATATCTATGTTTCCGATGCATCGACCTGCGCAGAACCCTAAAATAAGGTAAACTCAAATTAAACAATAACAAAAACACTCGTGGGAGCAAAAAGATAAAACAGGTCCAACGGAAGCTGAATTTGTGTCGGGGTCACCACGTGAAGGGGTTAAAAGTTAACCTCTCACAAAACATTTTTATATTAAAAAAACAAGCACTTTGAATTAATTTTAGTTTATTTTTTATTTAAACTTGATTTTGATTACAATATTGTGACAGGTTACCCTTTAATCCCTTTATATTGAGCAACCTTAACCCAGATTATGTGACGATTACACCTAGATTATAAAATTCTTACGATCTACTAAAGAAGTTATCGTAAGACGTGGTCTTAGCATAAACGAGGTTTTGAATGTTCTTTCATTTCTTTGGCCAATATAAAGACTTAAAAGATTGACGAAAGGAGATACGACTCATTTATAGATATTGAAGAACAGCCTTATAGAACAGTGCAGCATAAACATTTTACTTCGTCTTTCAGACAGTTTTCACCTATCAACATGGAGTGTGCATCACACCGTATTTAGTTTGTTTCATCTGTAAATAATTCAGTTAGTTGTAACGAAAATTAAAACAAAAGATGCAACCAACGTATATATTATATTGTAATAAACTTCGTCCAGAATGGGTTAATTTAATTTAATCATAAATAACCAATACGTTCCGCCTAAATGTTTTCTACATTCAAAGATGAATTAAAAGTTAACTCCCTTTAACAAATACATTTTGCATAAATTAAATTTGAGTTCGCTAATACAAATGCAAGTATGAATGAAAATAGGTGTGGCCTATTCAAGATGTACGGACTACGTAATATTGATTTCTAGTGGATTATAGAAGTTTCGATTTATTTATTTTTCGATATAAATAAGCGAACAGAATATCAGATAGGCAGTTTTTAATTTTGCAATTAAAAGTGTTATAAATATTCGCAAGTATAAGGAATAATCGGTGGTACTTGAGCCTGGGTACTAATAGTAAAAGAATTTGAACCTGGTGGAATAGTAAATACAGATTTTACGATTCCGAATATTATTGATTCAAATTGTGGAAAAGCGGTGAACTTTATCGTGCATAAATTAGAGACCCTGGAATTTATTGCAATTAAAATCGGAAGTTGCTGTAACTGGTTGATAAATAAAGTTTGAGATTTTGTTAACTAAAGATCGGTCTTTTTACTGTCATATTTGCTCAATATGAAAAAAGAACCAACGAAGAGTCGTTACAATATACAACAACCTTTATCCTGAATAAATTCTCAACCAATTAAGATTTGTAAGCATAAGAAGACAAAACATTTTCGCAAATTAACAATTCCATTGCCTTTGTGTTTTCATTATTTCAAATTGTTTTGTGTTTCGTTGTTGTCGGCATTGATTTTGTTATGGTGCTATTACACACAAATTAAATTCAGTTGCTATCATCAACTTTTCAGATGATAGTATTTATTTTTTTTTAATGTAGATGGCGAAAAGATCAAAAACTGCAAGAAAATACAAATAAGTTTACGAAGTAATAGTAATTTTTAAACAACAATTTCTAAAAAAGTCATTAGTTATTTAGTATTAATATTATATTATATAATCGATTATATCTAAATTAGTGGTATACCGGGTGATTTTTTTAACCTGAAACTTTCAAATATCTCGAAAAATAAGCACTCTACGGAAAAAGTGTCCATAATCAAAATTTAATCATTCCGCGGGGGAACACATTAGTGTAAAAAAATAGTCCCTCACCCCCCTCCTCTTTTTAGGTGGGCGGGGGTAACATTGAATCTAAAATAGGAACCCCAATTTTTTATTGCAGATACGGATTCTACGGCTAAAAGTACGTACGATTTGACTAAAAAATTTTGTTCGATTCATGATAGATGGTGCTGTAATCGACGAAATTCAATTTTTCGAAATTTGTTTATTCACCAGCCATTTACATTAATAAACTTTTTACAATGAAAACGTGATATTTTTTATTTCAAAAGTATTACAAAATCGTAGGCATATGTTCTTAGTAAAAGAAATCGAAAAAAATTGAATTTCGTCGATTACAGCACCATCTATCATGAATCGAACAAAATTTTTTAGTCAAATCGTACGTACTTTTAGCCGTAGAATCCGTATCTGCAATAAAAAATTGGGGTTCCTATTTTAGATTCAAAGTTACCCCCACCCACCTACAAAGAGGGGTGGGAGGGGGACTATTTTTTTGCACTAATGTAGTTCCCCCGCGGAATGATTAAATTTTGAAGATGGACATTTTTTCCGTAGAGTGCTTATTTTTCGAGATATTTGAAAGTTTCAGGTTAAAAAAATCACCCGGTATACCACTAATTTAGATATAATCGATTATATAATATAATATTAATACTAAATAACTAATGATTGTTTTAGAAATTGCTGTTTAAAAATTACTATTACTTCGTAAACTTATTTGTATTTTCTTGCAGTTTTTGATCTTTTCGCCATCTACATTAAAAAAAAATAAATACTATCATCTGAAAAGTTGATGATAGCAACTGAATTTAATTTGTGTGTAATAGGACCATATCACCCGGTATAAATTGTAAAAAAATTATATACTGTAGAAGTAAATGAAACGAAAAATGGCGACAACACATTATAGAGCAATTGTTGTAGCTTGTACAAGAAGAAAATGCGCTAAGATTTGAAAAAAAAAATGTGAATCGAAAATACGTAAAGAAAACGTAAAATTTTGGCATTAAAATCTTGAAAATATGTATTCAATCATTTTATATCTAATATAATATAATTATTATTATGATTTTAATATGAAAGGCAATTAATGTGATAATCGGTTTTAAACCGGTTGAATTTGAAGATGAAATCATCTGACAATTTTCTAGCAGTTAATTAGTAAACCAAATATTTTTTCAAAAAGTCAGTTGCTATCAGCTAACTTTTCTTGCAGTTTTTATATCTATCTCGCGCCTTCTATCCCTCTTTTTCTCATACAAAATATTTTTCATCAACTTTTCAGATTATGGTAACTGCAAAATTGATTATGGGAGCTGAATTTAGTTTGTGTGGTGCTATTACAGTAGCAATAATATGATTGTAGTAGTTTATTGGTGATTTCTAAAACTTGCTATAAAATTAAAATAAAATAAATATTTTATTTAATAATAATGAAAATATATATTCCGTGTTTCATTTGAAGTTTAAAGTTAGATTTAAATTTTTTAGTTTACAATTAAATTTTAACTCATATAAAAAAATTAGAGAAAAAAAAGAGAAATGTTGAACGTTTTCATTTTAATGAATAAAACTCGTAATTTTGTATTAGAAAAAAACTTGACGTGCGTCAAGTCAACAAACAACCACGTTAGATGAACAAAACGATGCAAACAATAAATACAACAATTGCTTAACAAAATACAAATTATTCACAAATTATTCTCAACGCTGACCAATTTTACTTCCTCGCTTAAATTTTAAATTAAAACTTTCAAATCTTATTATAACGTAAAATTTTGAATTATTAAATCAAAACATTTTCAACAAACAACATGAAAAGCTTTTATTATATTTTAGTCCTTTACAAAAAAAGCTATTTATTTCTTTTTTTAACGCTTATAGAAAACTCATAGCGTTTTCCATATTTTGTTTACTGGTGAAACTATGAAAAGAAATTTTTTCTGAACGTAATAAATAATAATTATATGAACTATTTTTTTTTGTACAAAACTTCTTTTGAATAGAATTTCTGAAAAACTAAAAATCCTCGAAAGTTTGAACAACTATGATTTATGTATTGATAGTTCAGTCTGGTAACCAAATTGAATTTATGTGACAACATAATTAATATTCCATTCAAATATCTTACAATTTCGTTTTTTATTTTGAAAATAAACACTCAACCGAAAAGTAAAAGAGAAAAATTTGTGTTTTCTTAGAAAATTCATAAATCTTGAAAACGTTGTACAACGATCAGAAAACTTGAAAGAAAATACAAATTTTCTTCGAACTGAAATAATTTGTTTTGCTTTTTATATTTTAACGTTAACAAAATTGGTTTTCTTCGAAATGGATTTATTGCAAATTAGTATTTTTTTGGTTAGTTATACCTGAATGGTGAAAATTCTGGCTACTAGGACTGAGTTTGGAATAAGGAAAGAAAAATATAGCGAACACATATTTTCCTTACTTGTGTTGTGTATAACAATAACAATAGAAATTCTATTTTTTATCTTGCAAGTTGTTTTACTGTTTTTTTTGTTTTTAAAATTGTTGTGGAATAAACATTTAAAAAAAACGCAATATAAATATTTGTAAAAAAATATTACCAAAACAAAAGTTTGATTTCTTTTCTCCAATATTCGTATTTTCCTATAAACTTTTTTGTTGATTTTGGTTATGTTATTCAAATTTAAGGATAACAACCACTTTTGCCTTTGTTTTAATTAGGGTGATGTGATGGTTTGATATATTGATAATTTCTGACTTTCAATAAACGGAAAAGAGTTAATTTTATTAATATTAATTCTAAACGATTTCATAAAAAAAGCTATAAATAAAAACATGAAGCGAACAATTATTTAAATCTTAGACAATAAACATGCCAAAAAATTTTATTTTTGTAAACCACAAGAAGCATTTAAATTTCTACAACCAAAACAGAAAAGAGTTAGATAAAATAAAACTTTGGATTCCGAAATTCCACTGTTAACGATCTTAATATATTTGTTGAAATAAATAAAACAACTAACAATAGCTCTCTCTGTGTTTTATCATTTATGTTTTCAAATGGGGTAAGAAAAATAATAAAATATTTTAGTCTTTTGAAATAATTTATGCTTTTGTTTAAAACAAATTTTTTTGAACAAGACAAGAGATTTTGTAGATTAAAAACAGATAAATAGCTTTTAACGCAATGTATACACATTTCGTATAAACTAACAAAATTTTCTCATTTTCAATTGCGTTTTGTGCTTAAAGCTTGCAATACTGTAATAATTAACAAAATTTATAGCGGTTATGTTGTAACTGTAATTTAACAGTTTGATGAAGAGTTTTAACATTTTTAGATTTTGTTCAAAGGATGTCGAATTTTACAATAGCTCCTCCTTTCACTAACCAAAAAAGTTTCGTATAATTTTGTCAAGATGTTGATTCTTAAAGTATTTATCTAAATGTGCACTACGCATTTTTCGATAAAATTGATCTCTTGTATCAAGATTATAACAGCGCGCTAGAACTTTTATATATGTATTTTAAACCCAACTCAAACTAATAAAGCCTGGGACTTTTATTATAATATAAATAGACACATACGGTATCTATTTATCCAAGGCAATTAATTATTTTAAACAATACATGAATGTACGGATAATCCCCGGACTCTACTAAGGAAAAATCTCCAATATAACACGAATAATTTAATTTTAATTTACAAGACCATGGTGGTCTAAAACAATTCAAAATAAAATTGAATTAGAATATGAAAATAAACTTAACTTAATTTGTTGAGAGTTGACTTCATGTTTTGATGCCCCGATAATAAGCCAAAAAGGTCCATTTATTTTTCTATTAATGTATAAATATTATCAGCTATTTCTTGCAGTGCTTTAATTTTTATAAAAAAACACAAATATCTATTACGTAACTCGATTATCCGGAATCGTGATGATTTTGTTTTCTTTTTAACCCAAAATGTGCTTTTTTTTATTATTTATCAACGAGCACGGTTGACAAAAAAAAACAATTAAATATGTAATCACGTAATTGAGAAACAAAAGATTAATTTTTTTTCCTTTTCCTATATTATTATTTTTTTTATTTTTACTCATTCATTCTTTTATTTTGTAGGCATTCTAACCAAACATAAAGGACACGAAACCTTATTAAAATTATTACTTCGGTCTGAAAGACCTAATATAAGTATAACATTCATGAGCTCAAAGTAAAATTCTTACCCCCACTTTTTTTGGCATTTCTCGACGTTTCAGGACCTCCTGATTCTAAAAAAGCAAAAAAAAAATGTATGTCTGTCTGTAGGCCGGCCGTCCGTCATTACCTACGCTGCAGGGAAAACGGCTGGAGGGATTTCAAAAAATTTTTTCCTAAAAATAGGTATTCACAAGGGACAGGTCCTCAAGGACGCTGTGTTCGATAACAGTACCGGAAGTGTGTCAACAAAATCATTATGTTTGTCACAAAATAGCAAATTTTCATATTTTTGACTTAAAAAACGTTCATTTTAAGTGATCACGAGTAGGAACATTAAATTTGGAGAAATCTTGATGCTCGGGATTGGTATGTGAGATCAAAAACTAGATTATGGCATTATAAGTTTGTCAAAAAAATGTTGTCAAGTGTGTCAAAAGAAAGATTTTTATTTATTTTTTTACCTAATTTTTTGGAAAAAAAATTAAATTAATTGTTTGCTTGAAATGAAATTTTATTATTATTATAGAGAATTATGGCATTATAAGTTTGTCAAAAAATAATGTCAAGTGTGTCAAAAAATTATTTCATTTATTTTTTAGTCAATTTTTTGGAAAAAAAATGTAGCTGTTTTTATGACATAAATGTAATTTAAAATGAATTTTTGATTTTGTAAGAATTTTTGGAATAGTTATAGAATTTTGAAAAATTTAAAATTTTTGATTTTGTAATAATTTTTGCAATATTTTTAGAATTTTGGAAAAAGTTTGGGTTTGTAAGAATTTTTGAAATATTATTGGAATTTAGAAAAAATTTAAATATTTGATTTTATTCTAATTTTTGGAATTTTGAAAAAGTTTGATTTTATTTAATTTAACAATATTTTTGGAATTTTGATTATAATTTTCCGGCAACGTATTGATGTTTCGTGTTAGTTTTGTAATAAATTTTTAAACAGAGATAAAAACATAATTGTACTTTAACAAAGAGTTATGTTTGATATACGTTGCTGCCCAAAACTAAAAACCATGTTCTCGTGAAAGTTTTATGCCGAAAACTATATCAAAATCCTTTACCCAGACCGAAGTCTTGATATCTCAGGGCTGTGAGATTTCGGCCCCTCCATATTTTCCATTTATAAACCTTTTCCTTTTTTTTTAATTTCTTTAAAATCACATTTATTAACAATAATTATAATAAACATAAATATTATTCAACAACAAACACAAATATTTAAATTAAAATGAACAAAGCTATCAATACATATATATATATATATATATATATATATATATATATATATATATATATATATATATATATATATATATATATATATATATATATATATATATATATATATATATATATATATATATATATATATATATATATATATATACTAGCGGGACCCGGCGTGCTTTGCTACGCCTATAAATAAAGTTTGTGTGTATAGATTTTGTTGACGTAGTAGCAATAATTTCAAAGAGTTGTAATGAGAAATGATCTATTTTTTTTTAAATATGAATGTTAAAGGATCAGCACTCTAGTTGATCAGTAAAATATAACAAAAATAGTATTATATATACAATAAAGGATATATAAAAAATACGCGATCTATTTGATTTGAGTTTTTGAGTTTTCAGGTGTGTCTCTATATAGAACATTAGAACATACGGAACAAAAATGGATTCGCAAATTTTCACAGTGCTCATACGGTTTGATATACGCTTTCTTTACCTGTGGTAGGTTACTAAAAATGTTGCAAAAAATTTTGATCGTTATGTCATTTTATGGTCAGCAAGGGTAGTAAGAATAGCGACAATATATTCGATGAAGGTATAGAAGAAGTGATGCAAAAAAGGAATAGAAGAAGTGATGCCAAAAAAATCAAAATTATTTGGATGTTTTTGTATAAGAATTCATAGGATGAGAAATATTTCTATTTAGTCAACATCCTAAGTCATTTTAAAGTCATTATTGATTGTTGCAAATCAATGCGAAGCTAATATCTTACACTCTCAATATATTGGCATATATGTTCCATATATAGACAATATTAATGGAATATTAATTTTTGGGCGATTTTGTGAGCAATTATTGCTCAAAGTAATTATTGAAAGTATTATTCCCGATAATAAGTAATTATTGTCGGTATTGAACTCACACTCATCAGAGACATCATAGTTCAAAACCATCTTACAGACTCAGCCACAGTGGATGAAACAACAATGAAACATATTTTAATTTTCATATTCAGATAATTTCTTAATTGAAACTTCATTATCTCATATTTATTTAAATTGAATTCTTCATCTGTGATTATACAATTGTAAATTGTATTTGTTCCCGACACAAAACACACAAAAACTGTTTTAAAGAAGTTTTTTTGAGCGAAAATAAAAAACGCTTTAAAATTGCAAAATTCATGTGAATTAAAATAATTACTTCAAGCTTAATCACTCTAAAAATCTCTCAAAACTTTATTTATTTTACACAAAAGGTGAAGTGGAGTTTTTTTCTGAGAAACTTCAAACCATACCTTTGAATTGAAAAAATTCCAATTACTTCTTTACTTACTTGAGTTTAATTGATCTCAAAAAATTCAAAATTAATTTAAATTCCCTTAATGTAGTCTAATGTTAATTCATGTAGGACTACAAATTGACCAAGTGTCAGCCATTGATTTCACATTGATTGAAAACAATCAATAATGACTATACAATCGTGACTTAGGATGTTAATTAGAATAGAAATGTTCGTCATTCTATGAATTCACACAAAAGTATTGTCTAGAAATTTAATGCAACAAATCCCATATAAAAATAAAATACTTTTTTTTTCAAATTTGTAGGAACAAAGCTAAATTGGGCTACCAATTATGCTTATAGTGCTAGAAGCATATACCAAGATCATGTAAAACATGGTTTTGCTGAAGGATTAAACCCGGCATATTTAATAGTTATATGGAAGCTCCTTTCTTCAAGCAAACGAAAAAGTTCATTTTTTAAAAAAATTAAAAATTTGCGTCCATCAACACCTTAGAAAGCATGTTGTTGTGGACCCTATTCTTCAAAGGCTGTCATGAGCTGTTGTTGCTCACATTGTAATGGGTACTATCCAACACATTTTATTATAAAAGAAATAGCGTGTCATCGTCAAATAATATTCTATAACTAAGACTAAGGGTGCTATCGTTGATTGAAAAAAGTTCATCCGCCAACTTCCCTAAGATATCACTTTGGCTAGTGATATCTCCCTGCCAATTTTGGTTTACGATAACTCAAGCTAACTTATTTGCAAATAGCAGGAATCTAAGTACGCGGGGTTGTCACACCCATAGATCAAAAATTTTAAATTTTACAAATCTTCCTGTGGGAGTATATATTTAATTCGTTATTGAATTCTTTAATTATTACTATAAAAACATTGATCAAAGCAAGCCACGCGCATAAACTGATATTTAAACAAAAACCCAATTAAAATAATTATCGCCAGCCAGCAATGAAAAAATATTACACGACAATTTGAAAAAGCAAATCGTTGTGTATTTGCACAAACTTCAACGTTAAAAACAACGTTTCAAATACAAATACGGCACCATCTATTGGCTAACCCAAATTTATGAGGCGTATATCACACTATCAAATATATCGGTCAATAAAAAAAATATGGCAGGAAATTGGAGAGTGCAAACGTTGTAAAATAAACTTCGCTACCTAGTTTTTCATCCAGTTTTGATGGAAATCTTTTTTACCTCTAATCGTTATATTTTAATTTAAATACAATACATTACATTTAAATACAAATAAGAGCATTTTTCAATTTGATATTGATTTTTGTAAATTAATATTGAAGATCAATGAAAAATTTAAAATAATAAATAATTAAATTTAAATTATTGTTTTCTTTAATTTTTACTCTTATTTTTATTCAAACTTTATAAAAACCAATACAATAAATTTTTTACAGGTGTCGATACTTTTTAAAACTTCTATAATTAATATGTAACCTCCACAATAGTTATTTAAGTATTAAGGGCAGTAAGAGTGTTTTACCGATTGAGGATATATGTTTTGAGATCGAGACGAAGTCGAGATCACTAATATATCCGAAATCGGTAATACTCTTAATGCCCAAAATGCTTATTACATTTTTTGTACGATTAATAAAAATTCAATTAAAATTATTTAAATAATAAAATTCATTCACAAAATTCGAGTTTGAATGTTTTTAAGAAAATTTCTTAAAATGTCATTTCAAAATAGTAAGCTTTGCGTTTCATCATAATTCTATAGGTTTTTTTGTTACAAAACTTAATTCCATCGAATATATTTTCAGAATTAATTGCTTTTAAATCTTTTAATTGCAATATTTTTAAATGAATGTTATTTAAATTTGAAGCTAGTGAATAGACGTACACAATTGTTTAACTAATAATCGTTTCTATTCACACCCTGAGGTCTCCCTTACTGGCAAGTAAGGTAAGGTTTGTAAACGAAACTTACTATGTTTATTTACGAATCAGCAAACATGCAAAATCGCCTGATCGTGCAAAAAATTATCAATAACCTTTGGTAACGTATTTGACTTAGCATAATATACTTTTCGTTTACTATCAAATATAACAAAACTTTCTTTACTAAAACATATTTGATAGTCTAATAATGGCCTTATACGAAGTTGAAGTTTACTACTTATTGAATAAATTGATTTACGCTGCCATCTGAAAGTTGGCATATAAACCATTCATATTTAACATTTAATTCGAAATTAAAAAATATCTAGGCATTTAATCAAGATAATAACTATCCTATCTCTCAAGCTGAACCATCATACACACATTGTACAAAATTTCATTAAGATTGGTGACGTTGTTGCGGAGTTTATCGCGGACAAACATCGTGACACGTGATTTTTATATATATAAGATATATATATATATATATATATATATATATATATATATATATATATATATATATATATATATATATATATATATATATATATATATATATATATATATATATATATATTTTTTTTTAAGTAATTAATAACATTTTTGTTTATCGATTTTTGTGTTATATTTCAAATAAGTACATAAGCGAACAGCTGTGAACATTTACTCGATACGATTAATTTGTTAATAAATATTATCTTTTTGCCCGGTCAAATTATTATTTTGACCGGACAAAAAGATATTATTTATTAACAAATTAATTACAACCGTATCGAGTTCACAGCTGTTCGCTTATGTACTTATTTTAAATTTCAAATTACAACTCAACTCAAATTGAAAAATGTTTGTTATTTATATATTTTTAATTACTCTAAACAAGAGAGAGGAAGAGTTGATTGCATATATTCTTAACTCGTCATGCATATTGTTGTAAACAATTCATTTATAACGAAACCACTTAACCTTAACTTCCGGTTTTTCCTTCCGGTAATCACTTTTTTTGTACTTTTTTGAAGTTTTTTCAGTGTCCTTATGCACACCACAGCCTACAATAATGAAGCGATTATGATGAAACTTATGGAAAAGGTTTCAATTAGTGTGAGAATATAATTATCATCTTTTGGGACACATTGGTCAAAGTGGCGGG
Source organism: Diogma glabrata (assembly GCA_963693315.1). Taxonomy (NCBI): domain Eukaryota; kingdom Metazoa; phylum Arthropoda; class Insecta; order Diptera; family Cylindrotomidae; genus Diogma; species Diogma glabrata. The sequence continues at coordinate 391,374,931 of OY856186.1, forward strand.
GGGTCTACCATACAAATGCTGACTTTTCATACTTTGTTTTTAAACTTTGTTGGGAGCATACAGACTTCATTCATTAATCAATTTTAATGACACTTTGGAAAAAGATGGAAACTTAAATAACAAAGAACTGATTAGTTTTTGGACAGTTGAAGTAAGTGGCGGGGGCCTCCCGAACACCTGTTTAATGTGTCACAATTTTTTCAATGTTTGTTGGGAGCGCACAGCATTTGTTCGTGAATAAATTTTGATGACACTTTGGAAAAAGATGCAACTATGTATGGCAAGAAACTGATTAGTTTTTGAGCGATAGAGAACAAAGTAGTGGGGGCTGCTCTATAAACCTGTTTTTTTGAAAGATCAATAACATCTGTACCTGATAATCGAATTGGATGAAACTTGATACATAACCATTTAGTACGATTCACAACAGTTCTGCATCCCAATTTCCTGTTTGCCACTTCCGGTTAAAATTTTTTTTGCTTTTTCTCGTACAACAGAATTTATGTTTGGTGGGATACTACTGCTTTCCTTAATATTTTTATAATTAGAACTACGCGAAATCTATAACATTGGTTAGCTTTTAATTAAAGTACTTGATGGATATTAGCTCATTGTATATCCAGAGCACTATGTTTCCAGAGCTGTGGTGGAGGCAGCCTATGCATCAGCGTCGCAATATTTTTTTTTATTAATTAGTTAGACATGTGTAGCACACTTAATATGAAATATTCATTATTCAGACTCTTTGAATATCCGAAGATACAGAGGAGGGCATTGAGTTCCACAGTTTGGCCACTCTATTAAAATATTCATTCTGGAAGGACACAGTTCTACAACGAGGAATTTGTACAACAAATGGATGAGATAGCTCGGAAGCTCTGGTTTGTCGATTATACTGCGCACATGGTGGAAGAATATTTTGAATTTCCTTAGAGGAGAATTCGCTAAAGATATATTTATAGTAGATTGACCATTCAGCTACATTTCTTCGGTGCTGGAGCAAATCAAGCTGGTCCGTTAGTTTGGTGTTACCAATCAACCGTATTGCTTTTCTTTTGACAGATTCTAGACATTTTATTGTTGACTGACAAGCACCTCCCCAAACATGACAGCAGTATTCCATATATGGACGAATAAAGGACTTGAAGATTAGCAAAATTTGATCGGGATTAAAATACTTTTTACAACGAATCAAGAGTCCTTATTTTTGCATTGCAGATTTAGCAAGGTTGTATACATGCTTATTTCATTTATGGTTTCTTCGAATACCCACTCCAAGAAGTCTTTCTGATTCAACCTCACGCAGTTCCTCATGGTGTATCTTAATAGGGAAATTTTTATGTCGCTCTATTCGTGAAAGACGGAAAAGTTTGGTTTTGGTTGGATTAAATGAAACAAGATTACGATCAGCCCATTGCATTATACGATCCAGGTCTTTGTTGATAGAATCAATTAGCAGCTCTCTATCAGTGGTGACTGCAGTATGAGATCAAAACTTGGGAGAGGCATGTGGGGCATGCAATGTGCTGTCATCAGCAAAATTATGGATTGGGTGCACTATGGAAATAAGAAGGAACGTAGTCAAAAATAATTTTTTTCAAAATTTCAACTATTAACCCCCTCAAAATAACATTTGAAACGATGAGCCCACCACTAAAGTTTTCATTTAATCATTACAACAGTTCCCATAACCGTGACTTTTTTAAATTTTTTTCTCGTGTAATGTTCGAAGTTAAGAGGGGTAGGCGGAGGGCGAAAAGATATTTTTTCACATTTTTGAACATACCTCAAAAACTGCATTTTTGAAAATTACAAACAAGTTTGTTTTGGACTACAAAAAAATTAAACTTTCATATAACACCCCACTCGACAAGGTCACGACGTTGACGACAAGGTCAAAAATAATTTTTTATCAAAATTTCCACTCTCAACCCCCTCAAAATAACATTTGAAATGATAAGCCAACCGCTATAGTTTTCCTTCAATCTTTACAACATTACCCAAAACTTTGAATTTTTCCAATTTTTTTCTTTCGTACACAACTTAAAACCTGCGCTTTTTAAAATTACAAAAAGAATTGTTTTAGACTAGAAAAAATTGACCTTTCATATGACACTCCACTCGGCAAGGTCAAAAATAATTTGTTTTCAAAAATTCCACTCTCAATCCTCTCAAAATAACATTTGAAATGATGAGCCGACCACTATTGTTTTCATTCAACCTAACCATTAATATTTTTAACAGTGTAAACAAAAACTTTGCTCTGTATTTTTTGCAATACACAAATCAATTACCTTTCCAATGCAGATAAAACCAGTAATATCGGGTAAGCCGTTCTCTTGCAATTCGATTTCAATGTCATCCTTAGTTTGAATTTTGAAAAAATTTCGGACCACCCTGTTCTCAAACTAAACACTTTTATTTCATCTATGATAAATTGAAAATACCTCGGGTGTTGTATGATGAAACATTTGTTTTGATTTTTTTGTTGCTTTTTTTACAAAGTGGGCAATTACAAATCACAATTGGCCATAATGAATCTGTCTTGTATTAAAATCATAACAACAGCCCTTTTGTTCTTTTTTTGTTCAGATAGCTAATCTCTTCTTGTTTTAATTTTAGAGAAAGCTTGTAGAAAATAAGCTGAAAAATTCAGCCCAAATAGCTATTTGAATTACGGAGTTTCTTGGACTGTTTTTTTTCATGTTAATATATAGAACTGAAGTAGGAAAGTAAATTAGATAGATGATTGAATCGAAATAAGGCCGATCGTTACTTGCTTTTGTTGACTTAGCTTAGCATATCAACAGTTAGAAGATTCAGAGTGACATTCATCTCCCCACATGTGAACAGACACGTACTATGTTTTGCATTTTTCTACTGATTGACTACCATATAATCACATTATTCAGCCATATATTAAGATCGGTCTGATAACAGAACTTTTAAACTATATTTAGGTTAAAAGGAGTACAAAATCCCCATGTTTGTGATGAATAATTACCAGACCGCTCCCTTAAGTAATGGATAAGGGATCTTGTAATTTTTTTTTAATAGAATAACCGACATTTTCTGGTCAAACTCGATGTTATTAGAAGAACCAGTATACATTCGGCCTTTTAGCGTTGTGTTCTTTAACATTCTTAAAAACCTTCAATTTTCAGCTTTGAAACTAAATCGTTGATTGCCAAGCTCAACAAATACGGTCACAAAACCTCCTCTTGAAGAGTATATCGTTTGATAATTCTTTTAATTATGGACTCACCTAATATAGTAATGATGTTCGTGCCATCAACCATACGTTCAATCAATACTAATAAGGCTACATCTGGTTTTGCCATTGCCTTGGTGAAAGCTTAAAGTAATATAATATTGAACGTTCTTTCAATATTCAAGAAAACGGTCAGAGTATATTTAGTTTGCTCCAAAGAATTTTTGATGTTTGGTACAAAAACTTGCAGAACCATTTACTTTACTTACTTACTTAATACCCTTTACGTTTTACTAGTATTTGGTGTAATTTTTATCTCTGACTTCGTATCAAATAATTTTCTAAGCAAGAGTATTTCTGAATCATACTCTTTCTCTTATAATAGGTATCTACAACTCGAAATGAATATCAGGTCTCCCAATAATTATAGCTAAAATAAACCAAAAAAACAAACTAAAGTCCATTTTTGAATCTATTCTGAGTGACTAGCATTGGTCTCCCAAACTCCATATCTACGCAGGTTTTGTACTAATTGATAGAAGTGAGCGCAACAATATCTTTTTCCATAAACGCTTGAATAAAATTTTGAAATGTTAAAATTGAATTTACGAATTTAATTGAACCTCCCTTTTAAATCTTTCACATATCATTCCTACAACAAAAAGAAAAATAAATATCGTTCGCTTGAAATATCACAATAACTCATACATTTTCACCAAAATTAAAATTTGATATGAAAATCATTAAAAAACAAACAACAATGAATCTCTTTTGTATTTTTTTCCCTTCCTGTATTCTCAACCCAAACAACAACATCGCTAAACAAACTTTTATATTATTCCAAACCAAAATCATATCTCTTCCAAAATTGGAAAATTTATTTTTCATTTTGTTATTTTTTCATGAAAAGTTTTATACAAATTTTAAAAACAAAAATCCATTTAATAACCTTCCATCGGCCTATTGTTATCCTTTAAAAAATGTCTATATAAATTTAAACTTATCTTCCCAAAAACACATTGTCCTATGGGTTTTCTACACATAATACCGTACTAGGATATTCATATACATTTTTGGACGACAAAAAAACCTTTTCAAATTTTACTTCTTGATTTAAATCTAAAAATATAAGAAAAAAAGTTTACTGTTAATAATTCTATATGAAAAGATAATTCAACAGAGCTTTTTATTTAACTTTTTGGTATTCAAAAAAAAAAAAAACGATGCTATTCATAAATTTTAAGAGGAGAATAATAACAATACGAATTGAAAAGTAGATAATGTAAAAAACGTACGGTGATGGGAAATGTCCCATGACTATAATACCTGTATATTGCTATCAGAGATACTTGCAGTTAATTTAATTTGAACTAAAATTATTCAAATTTTTATAATCTACAATGCACAAATTTCATTTTTTTTTTCAAAACTTTTCTCATACAAATTTTTATTCGCCTATATATTAAAGTGTTACTTTATTACTGTGATTTGCGGCCTTAAAGTGTAACTCTTTAAACATATATTTTGTTGTCATAGCTACGTCCCAAAAAGTAAAAAACATTTGTATTTGTCAAAATTCTATAAAAAATAGAAATGTTTATCAAAGCAACCCTTAAATTCAAAATTTTATAATCCAATTAAAATAGTTCTTATCATTTGTTGTCATAGTAATACAATAATTTGGAAAAAATAACAAATAATTTGTCAGAAGTAACTTGTTCCACATATTTTTATTTCCAAATTTATGCAAATTACTTCGGTCTGAAAGACCTAAGTATTACATTCATGAGCTCAAAATGAAATTCTTACGACCACTTTTTTGGCATTTCTCGACGTTTTAGGACCTACTGATTCTAAAAAAGCAAAAAAAAAATGTATATCTGTCTGTAGGCCGGCCGGCCGGCCGGCCGGCCGTCTGTCATTACCTACACTGCAGGGAAAACGGCTGGAGGGATTTCAAAATTTTTTTTTTTTCAAAATAGCTATTTACAAGGGACAGGTCCGAAAGGACACAGTGTTCGATAACTGTACCGGAAGTGTGTCAAAAAATCATTATGTGTGTCAAAAATAGCAGATTTTCATATTTTTGGCTTAAAAACGTTCATTTTAAGTGATTACGAGTAGGAACATTAAATTTGGAGAAATCTTGATGGTCTGGATTGGTATGTGAGATCAAAAACTAGATTATTGCATTATAAGTTTGTCAAAAAAATGTTGTCAAGTGTGTCAAAAGAGAGATTTTTATTTATTTTTTTACCCAACTTTTTGGAAAAAAATAATTTGTTTGAAATGAAATTTTATTATTATTATAGAGAATTATGGCATTATAAGTTTGTCAAAAAATGTTGTCAAATGTGTCAAAAATGATTTCATTTATTTTTTAGCCAATTTTTTGGAAAAAAATGCAGCTGTTTTTATGACGTAAATGTATTTGAAAATGGAAATTTTTGTTTTTGTTATTGTTTATTATTTTTGGAATTGGAATTTTGGAGTTGAATTATTTTTGGAATTTTGAAAAGAGTTTGTATTTTTGATTTTGTAATAATTTTTGCAATATTTTTAGAATTTCGGAAAAAGTTTTAATTTTTGATTTTGTAAGAACTTTTGGAATATTTTTAGAATTCCCGGGAAAAAATAGAGAGATCTAAAAAGATCTGATTAGATCTCTTTTGATCAAATTAGATCTAATGAGATCTTTGTTTTGAGTTAAAAAAATGCAAGTTTGATATTTGCAGATCTGAAGAGATCTCTTTAGATCAAGGTAGATCTTCAAAGATTAAAGAAAAAAATTAGCGTGTAATCTTTGAAGATCTACAAATATCTGAAAAGATCTCTTCGAATCATGATAGATCTTCAAAGATCAATATAAAAACTTGCGTTTGATCTTCGATGATCTACCAAGATTTAAAAAGATGTTTCAGATCTACAAAGGTCAAACACTAGTTTTTATCGTTGATCTTTGAAGATCTACCACGATTTGCAGAGATCTCTTCAGATCTGCAAAAATGTGAAAATAGAAAAAAGTTTACAAAACTATTGTTCAGGTCTAATGATATCTCTGCCAATTTTCTAACAACTTAACAGTATTTATTTGCATGTGACGATTATATATCTTTGCATATTTACGTAATTAATTAATATTTAATTAATAATAGTAATAATAAGCATTGTAACAATAATTAAAAAAAAAAAAAATGTATTACAATTTAAAGTACCACGCGTTGTTATTATTAAACGAATCTCGTGAATTAACGAAGAGAAAACGACAGGAAAAAGAATTGGAATCCCGGGAAAAAATAGGGAGATCTAAAAAGATCTGATTAGATCTCTTTTGATCAAATTAGATCTAATGAGATCATTGTTTTGAGTTAAAAAAATGAAAGTTTGATCTTTGCAGATCTGAAGAGATCTCTTTAGATCACGGTAGATCTTAAAAGATCAAAAACAAAATTTGCGTTTGATCTTTGAAGATCTCCAGAGATCTGAAGAGATGTCTTCAAATCTTGATAGATCTTCTAAGATCAAAGTAAAAATTTGCGTTTGATCTTTGAAGACCTAACGTCAGGGCTGGTGCAAGACATTTTTGCGCTCTGTTCAAACATGAGAAATGCGCCCCAGGACTTAAGAGTTATCTCAAAATTGTTGTGGCTTACCTCATCGTATTTTAAAATTTGTTGCATACCATTTTTAATATTTGATTTTAAATTTGTTCTTCTTCAATTGAATTAAAATACGTTGTTTAATATTAAATATCTACATATTTTTAGGCTAGGCCCATCTTAAGGATCATAAAACTATCAAAAATATTAAAATTATTACTGTTAGTTTTATTATCCTGAAGATGGCCCTAGTACGAAATATATAGATATTTAGCAATAAATAATAAATTTATACTTTCCTAGATAATAAAGTGTTACTTTATTACTGTAATTTGAGGTCGTAAAGTGTCACTTTTTAAACCTTTATTTAAAATAAATTTCACTGATAAATTAAAAAGGCCAATTTCTTGTTAACTAATTGTTTTATTTTTCTATAGATACGTATTTCGAAAGCTATGCTTTCATCGACAGTAGTATATATAAGACCCGATTTCGTTGTCATAATCACGTCCCATGCAAATTTTATTATTGATTTAATTATTTTTTAATTATTTATTGATTATTAATTTAGATTAAACATTTTAAATATTTTGCTTGCGACGAATAAAAAATAGTATACGACTTTGATTTTAATGTGGGTGCTAATCTCAACTGGCAACGCGATTTGCAAACTCCACATACGTCGAAAATCTTTAGCTCTAATGCTCGATTTATAGTCGGTAACGTTAACTTAACGTAAAGTACAAATGTATGAAATGCACTAGAGGCATGAAATTATGTAATATGAAAAATGAAAATGAATTTTATTTTAAATTTTGTATCAAATGTTTATTTTGATTTCATTATTTTAAATTTTGATTTAAAAATTAGTTTGTTGCTTTTAAAAAATTGATTGATTTACAAAATTGATTACAAACCCAAAATTAATGTCAAATCAAACATTAAAGAATACGTAATTTCTAACAGACTATAAATCAAAAATTTGTAGTGTTTCAAGTTACGTTTAAGTTAAAGTTAACGTCAAGAATTTACCGTCTATTAATCGGGCATACGTCCTTGCATTATAATCTACTATTAATTCAAAATATGGGATTAATTGAGGAAAAACAAATAATCATTCTCCTGGCAAAACAAATTTTTAATATGAATTTATAATATTGTTTTGCGGCAAACGGTTGTAAATCGGCTGTAAAATAATCAAAGTGGCTGTAAAATAATGCCATTTTAATTTTTTTACGGCGGCAGTGAAGTAACTTTCTTATTTGTACGGCGGCAGTAAAGTAATTTTCATATTTATACGGCGGCAGTAAAGTAAATCTCATATTTTTACGGCAGCAGTAAAGTAACATAATCACTCATTAACAGTAACATAACATACATTCAGTAACAACGTCCGTTTTTCGTTCATTCATCAAAATCGTTCATTTTAATGAATTAAAATCAATAAAAATTAATTTCAGAAAATTTGTTACCTCATTTATTACCTTTTTAAATCATATTTATAAAAAATTTGATGTTTTTTTCATATTTAATAAACCATATTTAATTTAATTTCATATTTAAAAAAAAGTTTAACGTTTAATACTATTTAATTTGGAGCTAAAGTGACTTTTTGTGTTTGTTTTGTTCTATAATTGTCGGGCTTCCTACCGTCGGCCGCCAAAATATAGACTTAACACAAAAAGTAGCACTTCAGCTCCTAATTAAATAATATACTATTTGCCTTCAAATGGTTTTATTTATGTCGTTTTCTTTTTGCTAGAGCAGAAAAAGTGATTTTTTTTTCATAAAAAGAATATGAGAAAAGTTGATCTAGTTTTGTAGTTGTGTTTGTGAAATGTTTTAGTAATTAATTGTATTTAATTAAATAATTTTTATTAGTTTTGAATTTAAAACACGATTTAAACATAATATCGTCGCTTTAATAATGAAACAACGTATGCTATTTATACGTTGTTTTTATATAATAGGTGCGCTGCATTCCCCATAAGGGTATCTTTGAATTGGCATTTTTACATTTTCGAATTGTTTTATGACTGGGGGTAAGAATTAATAAATTATAAATTAACGTCCATGCAAATGCATGCGCACATCAAACTTTAAACTCAAATATCTCGAAACTATACTTTTGCGTATACGTCATTTCATTATTAAAGCGACGATATTTATTTAAAATAATAACTATTTCACTTTAAAAAAATAATAATAACTAAATGGCATTTTGTTTGTTTACAAATTTTGAGAGTTGTGTAAATGGATTTGTGCAACTCTATTGTATTTACAACTTGCTCTACGAAAAAATCTAGATTTATTTTCAGGGCAAAAAGATCACTTTTTTTTGTCAAATAGAATACGTTATGTCAAAAAAACTTGATCTAGATCGAAAATGGGCGTGTTTAGAGCAATTTTTTTGGTAAAAAGAAAACGACATTAATTTTGTTTTTATTGCATGGACCTAATTTTAGGTAGATTTCATATAGAAATCTACCTATTGCACTGGGCTTCACTTCGGAATTTCGGAAAAAATTTTGTGCCAAACGACAAAAAAAAACAAAAAACAAAGTTTATATATATATATATATATATATATATATATATATATATATATATATATATATATATATATATATATATATATATATATATATATATATATATATATATATATATATATATATATATATATAAATATATATATATATATATATATATATATATATATATATATATATATATATATATATATATATATATATATATATATATATATATATATATATATATATAAACGATATGAGATATAACGAAAACGACTGGCACTCTCACGGTCGCATTTGATGAGGTAGATCAAAAAAAATATCTGTACATGTGTGTTCTATTAATATCTCAGACGAGTTCGTGAATCAGCAAAATCCGACAAGTGGTTAAGGAACTAAAGCCGTTTTTCTAAAAAAAAATTGATTTTTTAAAACCGTTATAACGGCCGTTTGGATACTAATATTTTTTACAAATTAAGAAATTGAGAGTTTTCGAAATCTTTTTTTATCAATTTGTTTTAAAAATAGACCTCTATAGTTAGAGGCTCCTGAGTGAGCGGCTCCAACAAAAAAGTTTGCAAAAAAAAATTTTTTTTTTAACAATCGGCGCTCTCATGGTCGGATTTGTAAAGCCATATCAAAAAACTTTGTCTAAAAATGTGCGTTTTATTAATATCTTTGACAAGTTCGTAAATCAGCCAAATTCGACACATGGTTAAGAAACTAGAGGCTTTATACTAGAAAAAAACTTTGTTTTTTCGATCCGTTATAACGGCCGTTTGGATTCTAATATTTTTAAAAACTTCATAAATTTAGAATTTTTCAAACTTTTTTAATCAGTTTCTTTAAAAGAAAGACCTCTGCAGTTGAAGGTTTCTGAGTGAGCGGCTCCAACAAAAAAGCTAGTAAAACACAAAATGCGTTTGAATCAACCGGCACTCTCACGGTCGCATTTGTGGAGCCAGATCAAAAAACCTTCCGTAAACATGTGTGTTTTATTAATATCTTGGACAAGTTCGTAAATCAGAAAAATCTGACACATAGTTAAATAACTAGAGGCTAGAAAAAAATTCGTTTTTTAATCCGTTATAACGGCCGTTTGGATACTAATATTTTTAAAAACTTCATAAATTTAGAATCCGTGGAAGCATTTTAATCCGTTTTTTATAAACATAAATCTCTGCAGTTACAGGTTTTTGACTTGTTGGCTTCAACAAAAAAGTTTGTAACAATCCATAACTACAATTTCCAAAAACCTTATAACAGTCAATGAAAAAAAAATAAAAAGGTTTGAATAGAAGAAATTAATTTTTTTTCTTAGAAATAATCTATTTTGATATTTAGCAGTAATTGGACGACATATGATATAGCGTAGGTTTATGTCATAAATTGTCACTCACATGTTCTCTGGTAAATTTCATATTTGTTTGTTGCAAAATTGGATAGATATAGTTTTGCTTATATGTAGCTAATTGTCTTTTTAAAATTTGTTCGATATCTGTTTGTAGTTAGTTTGTGTTGTTTAAACTAATCTGATACATCAGATTCTACTGGCACACAAAACTGTCTGATCTCGAAATCTACCTATTTCTAGCGGATATACGTGCCGCTTGGACTTTTTAGTATTTCATTCATTACTTTTTAAATTTATCAATTGCTAAAAAAAAAATTGTCTAGTTTTCATTTCCATAGAATTTTAATATATATTCTCCATACTCAACATAAAAAATATACACATTCAAAACATCATGGGTGAAGTGAATAAAAATAAGTATTTACTTAAAGTATTACCTTTTAAGTATAAGTTAATACTTTTAAGTATAAGTATTTACTCACGTTTCTGTGAATAATAGAAACCTTTTACTTAAAAGTATAAACTGGAAAATTTTAAAGGTAATACTTATTAGCATTTACTAATGCTTAAGGTAATACTTATAAAAGTTTTATTTGATAATTGAAACGTTTTATCAGAATAACGGATCACAATGAAAGGGTTTTTGAGCTTCTATAGATAAATTTTAAAACCGTTTCTATATTTTTGGTCATGTATTTTGTACAATATAGTACTATGAGGGCAGAATAATAACCCTTACATCACGAATCTGAATGTTTAAAGCAGCAGCGCAAACGAGTGTTGCCGATTTATAAAACCGGAATGTAAGTATATGTACTTAATTCGAGTTCACATTAAAGTTTCCGATCAAAATAGGAAAAAAATAGTATAGTGTACAACTCGTATACAACTCGTACAACTTGTGCAGCAACGGTTTGTCAACGAACAGATATCCATTGAAATACATGTGTTGCGAGTGTTAAAGGCTAAAACATAGCATCAGCGAGTGAATTTAATTAATAAAAGTGTTTATTATTAATCTGTAAGAGTTTCACGATCAAGTTTATACTAAACATTCAAACAATATCAATTAATTTTCGAATAATATTTCAAATGAAAAATTTATCTTGATTAAAATAGATAAAAATATTGCGACGCTGATGCATAGGCAAACTTCACCACAGCTCTGGTAACAAAACGTTCTGAATATATAGTAAGCTAATATCCATCAAATACTTAAATTAATGGCTAACCAATGTTATAGATTTCGCGCTGTTCTAATTATAAAAACATTAAAAAAAGCTTAGTATCTTAACTAGAGAAGGTAATTATTCAACTTTTTTAGGTGTCGAGTCCGCCCTGGTTAAACATTCCAATTGAAACCAATTGAAAAAAATGAATTGGATTAATCGGAATTCTGCATTGGGAATTTTCAATTAATTCCTATTCAAAAAATCTATTTCCAATACAATACTATTCATTCCTGTTAAATATCTCTATTTTATTTTTCAACCGGAATGGATAGGAAATGTATATGAATAGGAATTAATTGGAAATTTCCATTGCAGAATTCCGATTGATCCTATTCATTCCTATTAAATCTTTTCCAATTAAATCCTGTTAAATTCATAAGATTGTTTAATTTTTTCTAAGTTCGTTTTTCCTATTGAATCTCTTGATTTCCGATTGAAATTTAATTGGAAATTTCCATTAGAATCCTACAGAACCTCTTTTCCTGTTGAATCCCATTCATTCCGATTGAATTTTAATTGGTAGATCGAAGTCTTCCTATTAAAACAATTCAATCCGATTTAATCCTATTGAAATTATATTGGATTTAATAGGATTCAATAGGTTTGAATTGGAATGTTTAACCAGGGCGGCTATGAAATAGTAAATTTTCAAAATAACCGGTTAACCGACAGGAAAAAAATATGTATATTAAATCAAAATCAAATATTAAATCAAAAATATGTTTGTAAATCACAAATAATTTTTTAAAAGAAGTGTTTCTTTATTGATCATAAAACTTCATTTAAAACATACCAAAATAAACAGAAAATAAAAAAGTCCATGATATTCGATAGAAATCTGATATCGAATAGAAATCCGGCATGATATTCGATAGAAATAGGTAGATTTCAGGATCAGACAATTTTGTGTACCCGTAGAATTAGATGCATGTATCAGATTAGTTTAAATAAAAAAAGGTGAGCTCTGTGCAAAAGGTGCGCATGGGTGATTCTCCAAAAACCGAACATTTTCAAACCACAAATTCTTAACAAAAAAAAATGCTTAAAAAAATCTAAAAAATTCACTCACTCTTTATGAGAAACTTAATGGGAAAAATAAAGGAAACATCAAACAATCACTTTAATCATGCTAAGTATCTGAAACTAAGTGGTTAACATTTCGGGCACAGAGAGTGACAGGTGTTGCCAGGAGAGTGACAAAATCAGTTACATCAAGGGTTATAGAAAATTTAAACAGTAAAAACATTGACTGAAGTATAAACAAAAAGTATGTTAATTGCTTGACAAAACAAATTGCTATTTTACATTAGACAAGAATAAAATAATATTTAAAAATTGTCATTGAAACTACATGAACACTACATGAAAAATCATCACCATATTTTCTGGGAACATAGTACCTAACCTAGGTATTTGGTAAACTGGGTATTAGAATACCGTCGAGTAATTTGATCAGAAAAGCAATCTAATCTACTTAATTTATTAGCAGAGTTTGACAAATCTCACCCTCCTGGTTGTTAAAAGTCACTCTCTTGGCCAGAAAATGCCAGGAGAGTGATGTTTTTGCCTGCCAGGAGTGTGACATTTTTCTTAATTAAGACCTGCCATACACAGACCTAGAGCCAAATTTTGGGTTGAGAGTGTTTACTAGTTGTTCCCATCACTTAATTACACAAAATAACAGGTATTATTTTTAGAAAATGTTTTTATATATAACATAAACGTTGTACACGAGAATGACCGAAAAAATGTTACATACCTCAGTTGAAACTTCAAAACTATAACAAGAACACCAGGTGAATTAGATCTTCAAAGCATTGTATGAATCCAACAAAATGGTGGGAATAAACAGTGTTGCCATACAGCATGCTAAAAATTTCCCTCTTTTTCCCTAAAATTATTGAAAAATTCCCTAGGCCAGGAGAATGACAAGAAAACCTTGGGGCAAAATATAAAGTGATGTACCTAGATAAGTCAAATGATTAAATGGATTTAAAAAATATTAATTTACATCTATAAGTATATATAGTTGACTAATACTAATTTAATTTGTGAAATGTTGATGTGAAATTTTTAAATAAATTAAGAAGTTTAAGAAAAGATTCGGACAGGCCAGGAAAGTGACTTTCCGGTCATTTTAAAATTTTCATAGGAAAAATTAAATGAGTAATTTATTTTGGATTTTTGAGATCAATTAAACTCAAGTAAGTAAAGAAGTAATTGAATTTTTTTCAATTCAAAGGTATGGTTTGAAGTTTTTCAGAAAAAAACTCCAATTCACATTTTTCGTGTTTCGGATGGGATTCGAACGAGTAGTGTTTGAGTAATATTTTTAATGAGTTATATTTTTTATATGCATAGGAATACATAGGATAAATTCTTTCATAAAATTTAAAAAAAACAAGTTTCTAAGTATATAAAGTCATTTTTGTGCTATTCTACTCGGACATGATATTGTTAGGTTTTTGGAGAATCACCCGCATATATGAAGTGAACCTTTTTAACGTTTGAACAGTTAAATTTATATTCTATTTAAACATTTTGATAAAGGTTAAAATTAAGTGTATAAAGACATACGATACAATTCTGTTTAAATTCATACTATTTTCAACGTGGCTGTTTATATTTTATTCGCATAGAATATTATGTAATATTACGATATTATAATATTATAATATTAGAATATTATGTTAACATTCAATTCAGAAGGTTGTTCTCAAAAATCTACAAATTAACAACTATGTACATCTATATATATAAAATTGAAAGTATGTATGTTTGTACCTTATGCATTAATAAACCATTCATCCGATCATCATGAAACTTTGGGAAGTTGTTGTGTACACTTGCGCATAGGTAACAGGCAAATTTTTTTGAATGGAACCCCAGGATGGGCCATTATAATTATCTTAAGGGGTTCTGCCTAAATGATGATAATAATTTAATTTGATTTTTCTTTAAAAATTGTTTTATACGGTTAGATTCCTTTGATCAATTTTTTTGTTGAACATAATTTAATGAAATTGAAAACTGAAAGTATAATCTGAAACAATTACATTTGTATATCAAAACTATATGTATTTGAATTAAACACTTAATGATGTTACAAATTTTATCATCTATACAATGTGTTATTGTTAAATTGGTAATAAACTAAATATGTTATTGGTTTGCAATTGTATATGTAATGCATGTTTCTCCAACTAACATCGATTAAAAGCTCAAAATTACGAAATGGAATTCGCACAAATACTATACAAAGAAGCATAGCTTATGTATAATCAAACATGGATAGCAAGTATGATAAACAAACTAATTAAAAATGTGGCCCTTGGCCGGCAACACGTTTGCAATAGTGAGTTTTCTGCATAGGATCTTAATGAAACTTTGGCAAATGATACAGGTTCACTTGAAAATGGAAGATCTGGATTCATTTTAAATTTGGACAAAATGGCGGGGGGTCTCCCGAACACCTCTAAGTTTAAATTTTGAATAACTTCTGATCCCGGACTATGATATTATTGAAACTTAGTATATAAAGTTTTAGTACTGTTTCCAATATTTCTGCATACCAACTTCCGGTTTGTCACTTCCAGTTAAAAAGTTTTTTTCAGGTGTTTATCCCTACAGTAGCCTACAATTACCGATCGATTTTCATGAAACGTTGGTAAAAGCTTTCAAGTAACATCAGAAAGATTTTGTTAGCTTTTGGAGCACATTGGATAAAGGGTTTGGGGGTTCACCATACAACAGGTGGTTTTTACCCAAAGTTTTTATGTTTGTTGGGAGCATAAAACATTCATTCGTAAATGAATTTTGATGACACTTTGGAAAAAGATGCAAACATGTATGACAAGGAACTGATTAGTTTTTGAGCGATAGTGAACAAAATGGTGTGGGGTACCTGGAGCACCTGTTTTTTTGAATGCTCTATAACATCTGTACCTGATAAGCGAATTGGATGAAACTTGGTACATGAGTATGCGGTAGGTTCACAATAGTTCTGCATACCAGCTTCCGGTTTTTCACTTCCGGTAAACAAATTTTTTTGTACTTTTTTTGAAGTTTTTTCAGTGTCTTTATGCACACTACAGCCTACAATAATGAAGTGATTATGATGAAACTTATGAAAAGGCCTCCAATTAGTGTGAAAAGATAATTATCATCCTTTTGGACACATTGACCAAAGTGGTGGGGGGTCTACCATACAACTGACTTTTCACACTTTGTTTTTTAAGTTTGTAGGGAGCATACAGATTTCATTCATTAATTTATTTTAATGACACTTTGAAAAAAGATGAAAACTTAAGTAACAAAGAACTGATTAGTTTCTGGATAATATTGGAATAAGTGGTGGGTTCCTCCCGCACTGTCCCCTCCTGCCCTCCTGTTTACTGTGCCACACTTTTTCAATGTTTGTTGGGAGCACACAGCATTCGTTTGTGAACGAATTTTGATGACACTTTGAAAAAAGATGCAAACATGTATGGCAAGGAACGGATTAGTTTTTGAGCGATAGTGAACAAAGTGGTGGGGGGTATCCCATACACCTGTTTTTTTTAATAGCTCAATAACATCTGTACCTGATAATCGAATTGGTACATGAGCATTTGGTACGGTTCACAACAATTCTGCACCCCAACTTCCGGTTTTTCACTTCCGGTAAAATTTTTTTTTGTAAGTTGTTGGCAGTGTTTTCAGTGCCTAAATGCATACTACAGCCTACAATAATGAAGTGATTATGATAAAACTTATGGAAAAGGTTCCAATTAGTGTAAGAAGATAGTTATCATCTTTTGAAACACATTCATCAAAGTGGCGGGGGGTCTACCATACAACTGCTGACTTTTCACACTTTGGTTTTAAAGTTTGTTGGGAGCATACAGATTTCATTCATTAATCAATTTTAATGCCACTTTGGAAAAGATGAAGTCTTTAATGACAAAGAATTGATTAGTTTTTGGACAATATTGGGATAAGTGGTGGGGTCCTCCCTAACACCTGTTTATTGTTTCAATGTTTGTTGGATGCATACAACATTCGTTCGTTAAGTAATTTTGATTACACTTTGCAAAAAGATGCGAATATGTATGGCAAGGAACTGATTAGTTTTTTTAGCGATAGTGAACAAAGTGGTAGGGGGTCCTCCAAGCACCTGTTATTTTGGAAGCTCAATAACTTCTGTACCTGATAATCGAATGGGATTAAATTTGGTACATACACATTTAGTACGGTTTACAACAGTTCTGCATCCTAACTTCCGGTTTGTCACTTCCGATAAAATTTTTTTTTACTTTTTCTCGTACAACAGAATTTATGTTTGTTGGGATACTACTGCTTGCTTTAATATTTTTATTATTAGAACTACGAAGTCCATAATATTGGTTAGCTTTTAATTAAAGTATTTGATAGATATTAGCTCATTATATATCCAGAACACTATGTTTACAGAGCTGTGGTGAAGTCAGCCTATGCATCAGCGTCGCAATATTTTTTAAAATAAAATGTGTTGGGTAGTAGGAATTACGATGTGTGTCACAACAACACATAAGAACATGCTTTCTAAGGTGTTGATGGACGTAATTTTTTTATTTTTTAAAAGAATGAACTTTTTGCTTGCTCGAATAAAAGAGCTTCCATATAATTACTATATATGCTGGCTTGAGGTAAACAATGCGTTATATGATCTTGGTAAATGCTTC